>CAODLS011346205.1:0-12954 GCA_948243855.1 Flueggea neowawraea | reverse complement strand
GTAGCCTACATTACGCCCATGACTGGCACACCGTCATCACCCCAAATATAGCCACAATATAACCCCAACAGCAAGTATTCCATCTCATCAACCTTATATGTAATGCCCCGTCCAATTTTGAATTAAGTTTTATTGGTTGGTGATGATAAAGTTTGAGTTTGAATGATCAGAGTTTTAATTTGGATGATCTATGATGTTTATTAATGAATAATAATGTTTTGGAGCCTTTGGAGTCTTTGATTTTTGATGGAAATTTAATTGGAGTTAAGGAATGAAAGAGGAGAAAGAAAATAGTGAGTTGCAGGCCATAGAAACGTGCGTTAGAGGAGTGGGACGCACGTCTCGTGGAGCAGGCAAGCGGCAAGTTGTCTGGTTGTGTGCTGTCGTCTGTGCAAAGCAGCTGTCGTTTGTGAGAATGCTGGGTGAGGGTTGTAACACGCGTTACACCCTTTGAACACACATTACACCCCTTGAACGCGCGTTACAAGGCCTAGTGTGTGTAAAACGCACCAGTTTTGACTCCTTTAAAAAGAACCAGCCCGACTTGTTTCGTTCACCTCTCATATTCTTCACTTTTTCTCACCTCAAATCAGTCCGGATCTCTCTCTCTTTGCCTCACATTGTTCCCAATCGGTTCCTAGAGGTAAGATTTCACTTCTAAGCCTTTCATTTCTTCATTTTTGGTGCTTAACCATGGATTGTTCATGATGAACGAATTGTGCCTTTGAGTGTGGGTTTTGAAATTTTGTAAGTTCTATGGGAATGGAGGTTAAAGGATGTTAGAATAGGCTAGAGGGGACCTAAATTAGCAAGCATCAAGTTTTGAATCAAGAGATTTGATGGGTTTTTTTTGGCTAGGTTAGGGTTTTGGCCGAAAATGAGGATTTTGATGTTGATTTTGAGTTTGTTTGTTGAAATGGTTATTGGATTCATGTTCAGGTGATCAATTATAGTCAATGTGGGTTATTGGTTTTGATTTCTATCGGTTGAATCGAGAATTCAGTAATTTTGAGAAGTAAACTTTCTGCATTGATATTGCTGTAAATTCTGAAAAGTTTAAGCTAGTTTGGTAATTTTTGAAAAGTTGGAACCAGATTCGTAATTTCTGTAAGTTGGGATTCAGATTTGTAATTTTGAAAAAGTTAAAGTACAGATTGGTAATTTCTAAAAAGTTAGGAACTAACTTGTAATTTTATAAGTTAAAGATTAAATTACAATTTCTGATAGTTCAGGGATGAATTTGGGAATTTTGACTTATTGAAGACCTCTTTGTAATTTGAGGATACTTTGAGGACTGTTATGAAATTGTTCAAGTCTCGGGGACTTAAACGTAATTTTACAGTGGTCTGTAATTTTACGTAGATTATGAATTTATGATCGAGGACGATGGATTCACATTCGATATACGCTTTCAGCATCTATAAGAGTTTGCATCTGCATTTGCATATCATGCATATGGTATGACCACAATACCACATTTTGATATATGTTATGTATGTTCATGTTCAGCTTCATATTCCTGCCAGCGAGGCCAGCTATAGACGAGTTGGGCTGTATTGGCGATTGCACTTGGATTTTCAGGTGAGTGGATAACAGCTTCAGACGCATAGGTTGTGTCTTGAAACTTCTATTATGCTTATGATGTGCTAAACATGTTTATGAAAATGGACTAATCTAATGATTGGTCAAATGAATAAAATGATTATGTGAGTTTTATAATCAACCCTACGTTTTATGAAATTGATATATATATATATATATATATATATATATGTATGCGTGTATTATATATATATTTTCTATGATTTCAAATAATGAAATGTATGCCTATGATTTATGCTATGTAAGATAATGATTTTGTTTTTATGATACGGGACACCTATGTTACAGGGTCGAAGTAGCCTTTGGTATACCAATGATATATGTATTATGAAATTCCAGCTACTAGGGATGTCGGTAACCACGTGTTCTGATCCAACACGTGAATTGTTATGATAATGGCTGAGACCACATCGCCCATGTTATATGGTGCCACGTGCACACCCATGATTATGGTCCCTTATCAAAGCTATATGTTTTAACTATGAAATCATGTTTTAAGAGTTAAAATGATTACTAAGTACGTTTTCATGCTTGCCAGATGTTTTGCTTGCGAACGATTTCGAAATGATTTTCGAATGACTATTACCTATAGCGTGTATATATGTATATATATGTGTTTATACCTGCATGTAGTATTTTTGAATGATTTTCAAAACAATATTTGTGATGCACGTATGAGGGGGTCTGGAGTGTTTTCCCTAACTGGGCTCTGACCCCCTTTTTCTTTCTATTTCTACTATTGATTTTATTCCGCAGGTTCATCGTTTTTAGCTTCGACAGCTATTCTGCATTTTGGATACCAGTGATGTGTCATTGGTTAATGACGTCTTTTTGATCTGACTCTTATGTATTCATGTTACAACTCTACACCAAAATATTGTCGGATTACTAGGTTGTCTTTATACTTTAATGTAATTTGATATATTACGATATAAATATATATTTTGAATATTTTTATTTATGATATATGTTTATTCTATCTTATGTTTTAAATAACAAATATTTTGATTAAATAAATATTTTAATCATTTTAATATGGATAGTATGTTATGATCCATGAGATTTGTGCAAGATGGACTGAACTCTTATAGACAGTTCATTTGATACGCTGATCACGAACCCCGACATTATATGCCATAAATAAGTTAGCGTAGCAGAAATCCAAATAAGGAACAAAACTCCCAAATGCTGCCCACTTATTATCCAGAACCGACCCCACAAATATTCGAGAGGCTGGAATTGGCATTTGAACCAGTTGCGGCGGGACCGGAGGCGGATAAACCTTCTCTTGGAGCTTCTTCTGGCAGTGCTCCATCGTATAAACCCTTGAATTCGCCTCTTCAATTCTTCTATTCAGCATTACCTGCTCATGACTAGCCGCTATTTGTAGTCTCCGCAAATCCTGAATTTGCTGATTCAAAGCATTACTTTCTCCAACCACATCCGATCCACAGTCCGACCCTGCCATCACATCCTTCCCCATAACCTCCGGAACCGTTGGCGGAGGCGGCGCCGACTCCACAAATTTCGCCTTATCTAAACCAAAAAAGACATCCGTTTGCAATCGAAAATTATAAAAGGAAACAGAGAGGATGGTCCCGCTTTGAAAAATTGGAGACAGAATGAAGGAAGAAGATGTGGGAGGGTCGGCGCGATTTGGAGTAATGGCTTCAGTGGGAAAAGAAAAGTCATGGGAGGGGAACAAAGGGTATTTTACAGTTAAAAGATGAGACAGAGGAGTGTGGCCTGAAACGATGTGTTTCATTTAGTATGGATTGAAACATACGTCATTTTATTTACAAGTGTGATAAAAAAAAATATAGAACTCAGTAATACTAATTGCGTCGTCATCTTCGAAACACAAAAGAGCAAACCAGAGGAGAAAGGGGAGGCACGGTTACGGTCACAAACGCAAATCACCATCACCTTCCCCATGTTTGTCTCCAGAAGAAGGTAAGTTAAGATATGACCTATCTCTTTCTTTAAGGGATTTTGCAAGAAGGTGAAGATTGATCGTGACAATGTTCAAGTTCTTATTGTTATTTGTCGAATGAGTGATTTATCAAATTACATTCGTTGAACTGCAGTTGAATAACTATCAGGAAACAATCCTGGATCAAATTAATCCATTTTTTATTCTTTCAACAACATGGAGACGTCCTTATCAAGAATGCAGAGGCGAAAGATTATGAATGAAAAACGCGGTGCAATTGGTTCATCCAACTCAATCGAGATACGTGTTAACCGTCCCATGTTGATCAACTCAGAAAAAAGATCCCCATCAATTCCGATGGAACCTCAACCAAATAAAACGGAATCTTCCTAATCAAGGTTAAAGAGAAAGCTGATTATGTCGGAAAAACGCGGAACAAGCAAAGTGGGTATTCACAATTTACAAGGAAAAGGTAGTCCTATTTTTGGAGAAACAAAATACACTATCGTTTTGATCGAAATTCGATATCTTCAAATACATTTATTTTAGGATACGTGAGGCTGGTATTTCAAACTTATTGTAGATTGAAGATTTAATAATCTGTTTTTTTTTTCTAATTTGTCAAATTGAACTTACTATGTAGAAAATCAGAGCTCAATATTACAATCTCACCCAATTGGAGGTTCCAGCCATTCAAGATCACATCTTGCAGACATTACTAATGGTGACTTTTTTATTCAAAATACACTAAGTTTTTTCTGTTTGCTTCAATTTTACATTTGTGAATTTTCCTGTTTATTTTTATGCAGTCTGTACAAATTTGAGTTACGCTTTTGATGAAGTTGTGAACAATCAAACTATCCAACATTCAGGTAAAACAAACCTTTGATATTTGTAGCCGAAAAAGAAAAGAACAATACCATTTGTCGCAATTATAATAAACCAGACAATTGGTTATATTGAATTTCATATATTGATAATTTTGTTTTCCATGCTGATCATACAAATGAAGTGTCCAACCAATGTGAGTTTGAAAGTGATGAGACTGAGTTTGATAATAGTCTAAGAACTGAGGTCATTCAGATGTCAGGTATTTTTTGAATTAAAAAGAAAATTTTAAGACTTTAACAAACATACATGCTTCCTCAGTTAAAGTTATAGTGTTTTTTCTATCTCAACGCATCTTCAAATGCTTATTTATAATCTGCAATTCTTTAATCAATTTAGGATTACATGGATTTTGGTGATCCAGAATGGGCGTGCTCCTTTTGTGGTGGATTGATGTGGTTTCAAGAAAGAGTTAACAAGAATTGTAAAACCAAAAAGCCAGAATTCACTATGTGTTGTGCACGAGGAAAGATTAACCTTCATTTAATGCGAGAACCACCACATACTCTTAGAGATCTACTCTACGGTTTTGATAGCAAAAGTAAGTCTTTTCTAGATAATATTCACGCTTACAACATGATGTTCTCTTTTACTTCAATGGGTGGGAAAATTGTCTGGAAGGTAAATGATGGTAGTGGTCTTATGTGTTTAAATTACACGGTCCAAACTACCATAGAATTGTGAGTCTATTACCAAATACTGGCTCAACACCGAAGTTTTCACAGCTTTACATCTATGACATCGGAAATGAAGTTGCGAATAGAATGAATGTTGTTAGGTACGTACCAAAAAAATTTTTACCACAATTTTATATACTCAATTTTCCAACTTGATGGCTTTCCTTACTAATATCAAAATTTTTGCAGTTCTGGTAATGTTGAAAACCATTTGGATGTATCTATTGTTGAAGATTTGCAAAAGATGCTAGATCGGAATAATGTTTTAGTCCACTCAATCCGGCAAGCAAGGGACAGATTTGTGTCACATGGGTTAGGCAATTTCAAATTGAAGCTGATTAGTGAGAGAAAATACAACGAACGTAGGTACAATCTCCCTACTGCAGCTGAAGTTGCGTGTATAGTTGTAGGAGACATTGGGAGCTCCACCCATAATAGAGATATAATAGTAGAAACTCAAAATGGTGTTTTGAAGAGAATAAATGAATTACACCCGTCTTACCTTGCTTTACAATATCCTTTAATATTTCCATATGGCAAAGACGGATATAGGGGGGGATATTCCTATAAGTGGAAGTCAAAAGGTAACAAGGGAAACCATAAGCATGACGGAATTTTTCTATTTTAGTATTCAACAGAGGAATGGAGAAACCTCCGCTCTTTTATTTTCGAGGAAATTATTTCAACAATTTTTTGTTGACGCATTCACTATGATCGAAGCAGAAAGATTATCTTTTATTAGATGCAATCAAAAGAGTATGAGAACAGATATGTACAAAGGTTTAGCAGAAGTTGTGTTGAGGGTCGAGAATACTCCATCTTCGCAAGGCAAACGGATTATTTTACCATCGTCTTACGTGGGTGGTGCGAGGTATTTTTATATATACTTGAAATTATTTTACAGTAGTGTCGTGTTACATATTATGTTACTATTGTATTTTATTGTCTATGGTGTCTTTACTGCTTTAATCAGAAAAAAAAAAAACAAAACATCTACCTTGGAGGTTATAAACTCTTCATCATTTTCAATAATAAAATAGATCATTAGAATTACATGAATGGAATTACTACGCTAAGAAATAATTAATACCTGTAATACCAACTGAACAAAAGTTCAATGAACATAGATACTCTTAGGTCATATTAGAAATCACTAATTTCCTTGCACCACCCACATAAGACTTAGTTTAAATTGTCTGCAACACTTTTAGCTATTCTTGGTGCGGTTTTAGGATATGGCAGGAGAAAATGTTCTGTTAACATTTTTGCCATGATATTTTGAGAAGGAAAAAAAAAATCCCTAAGGGTTTATGCAATATATATTTTATAATTATTTTTAATTATATAGAAATTGTATGAGTAAAATAAATAGTACATTATTTGTTATAGGTTAAACAACTCCTAAGTAATACTTAATCGTAATATAGCAATTACAATAATTCATAAATATGGTAATTGATTTGTTAACAATTCCTACAGCTAGCTTATTTTAAGAATAAACTAAGCAAACTATGAAATGTCACCCATGTCTTCGCAAAAACTTGCGTACTCAGGATTACAAAGAAATGAGATGAATCTTTAAATCCATCATCAAAGCACAAAATCTTTCGACTAAAGCATTATGAAAGCATAAATTAAATCTAAACTTATTCTATGGTTCATTGCCAGATGGACAGACAGTATAACAAGATTCCAATTGAATTAACCTTACAACCAACCAACGATTAAAGAAAACCTCCGCAAAAAAATACAAAAAATTCAAGATTCCATCCAAACCTAAAATGAAAGTATTGTTCCAATGTCCCTATGATTTTAACACAAATACCAGGATCAATCGAAAACAGATATACACATGGTAAATACTTAAATTTTGAACGTAAATATTTATGTAAAGATATTAATGTAATTATTGATGTAAATATCTAAATATTTATCTACTGAAAATATTTATGTACATGGGAGAAATTTTAAATATTTAAATAACTAATGTAATGAGATGCAATGTAAATGTTTATTCTTTCCCTCATCATACAAGGTACATGATTCAAAATTATCAAGATACTATGGTCATTTGTAGATGGGCAGGTTACCCTGATATTTTTATAACGTTCACGTGCAACCCGAAATGGTCTGAAGTACAGAGATTAGTTGATCATTTTGCCCTTAGACCTAAAGATAGACCAGACATTATGTGTAGAATATTTAATATGAAGTTGGATCAACTTGTGTATGATTTGAAGCATGAAATTTTTTTTGGAAGAGTTAAGTCATGTACAATTCTTCGACAAATTTATTTTATCAATTATCTTTCCTTTATAATAAGATTTATGTTCTTTCTTTTATAGTCTTCCATAACATTAATCAACGATATTTTGTATCTTCATATGTTTCAGTGTTGTACACCATCGAATTCCAAAAACGTGGTCTACCTCATGCCCATATACTGGTATTTTTGCATCCAGAAGATAAGCACCCCAATGGAGCTGACTAGACAAAATAATTTATGCTGAGATCCCGGATAAAAAACCAATCCAAAAATATACAAAGCGGTGGAAAACTTCATGTTGCATGGTCCTTATGTTGATGCAAATCCAAATTCTCCTTGCATGCAGGATGGAAAATGTACCAAACACTTTCCTAAGAGATATATAGGTGAAACCGTTGTTGGCAGTGATGGATATCCACTTTATAGGAGAAGAGATAATGGTAGAAATATTGAAAAAAAATGGGGTGCTTTTGGATAACAGGTATGTCGTTCCATTTAACGCATATTTGTTATTGAAATATGATGCTCATATTAACGTTGAGTGGTGCAATCAGTCTAGATTTATCAAATATTTGTTCAAATATGTGGACAAAGGTAATGATTGGATCACCATTACATTTTATAGAAGTAGTGGCAGCGGTCAAAATGCTGAAGTATTTGATGAGATCAGGAAATACTATGACCGCCGATACATTTCCCCATGTGAAGCATTTTGGAGCATTATGGGCTTTCCTATTAATTATCGGGAACCAGAAGTTAAGAGACTTAGTTTTCACCTACCTGGTGAGCATACAGTTGTGTTTGGAGATGGAGAGCCTATTAATTCAACTTTAGCTAGGAGTGGAGAGAATAGCTCAATGTTTCTATAATGGCTGGAAGCCAACAAGCAGTATGAAGCAGGTAAAAATTTGGCATATGTTGAATTTCCACAAAAATTTGTTTGGTAAGACGTTGTTGAGGATAATGACAATAAGGATAAAAAAATAAATGGTACCCGAGCCAATGTGGTATGGTTGTTGGCAGACTATTCTACACTCATCCTGGTGCAGGCGAACTGTACTACTTGAGAATTTTGTTGAACAACGTTCGAGGACCAACATGTTATGAAGATATCAGAACTGTTAATGGAGTATTGTATCCTTCATTTAGAGATGATTGCTATGCTTTTGGATTATAGACGATGATAGAGAGTATATAGACGGAATCACAGAAGCATCATTTTGAGGATCTGGACACTTTTTACGATGTCTTTTCGTTACAATGTTGTATTCAAATTGTGTTTCGAGACCAGAATATGTATGGGAAAGTACAAGGAAACTACTCACATATGACATCCTATACAAGCAACGAAATATTCTCCAAAATCAAGGCAACTTTTTAGCTTCATTTAATGTTACTATATTATGATCAAAATTCTTTTATTTCCAGTTAGAAATTTTTCTTACTCTAATTGCAACTACTTCAAATGGTTTTGTCACTTAATAAATAAAAATAAATTCGTTCATATAGGGGATGACACGAGTATGTGAATGCAAAATGTCATTTAGAAGCTGTAAATTTTACTACGCAATGTTGTTTTTGAGATGCGGCTCTTTCCATGTTTTTTGTTGGAGATAATTCACTTTAAGCTTTATGAATCACGTCTTGTGTTGTGCTTGGAATGAATTTTTGCCATGCTTTGCCTTTAACATTTGTTTTGGTAAATCTGATACAATCATCTTCTTCATGGAAAAAATTTCTATTTTATTGGGCAAGTCAAAGAAGCAAAATTTCACATTGAGAACTTTATTTACTTTAAAAGCCACGAATTGTTGATGTCAACAACATGTGTTTATTGTCTCTCATAATAAAGATTAAGTTTTTAGTATCCATAATCATTATGTAATATTATCAAACTACTTTAATGTGGATATTTATATTGAATTAAATAGATATTAATTTTTTTAGTTAAATCTATTACCTTGACGACCATAAGCGTTAGGAATTTCTTATTAATTTGCGATTAAAAATTCTCATGAAATAATCTCATGCAAAATCTACACTTAGAATGAGAATATGAGGTCATGCACATATTTACACAGAAATAAGGATATAGAATGAAAACGCACATTTAGAGTTCAACCAGCCCAACATCAAATTTTCCCTATCAAATACAAGTATGTATCCCCTCATGAAATTCTCTGCACAAATGTTTTTCCCCTTTTAATATAAAACCAATAACAAACATATATAATAGAAGGTTAATTTGCAACTTACTACTCAAATAAACCTGAATTATTTAATATTTGTCTGCATAATTTTTATCACTTTAAATATTTATTAATATTGCTTAACAAATGTCAGGGAGATAGTGTTACTTTCTTCATTTGAATTTACTTAATCAACTCGCATATTATGTTTGTTACTTATCTGTATGAACAGATTTGCAATTATTTGATGATTAATTGAAGAATTATGGTTTAGTTGAAATTGAAAACTTATTGGCATGAAACGGGAAAAGCTTGAACGAGTATCATCCAATGTCGCTTCCAGATTCATCTCTTATATCAAATACACAAAATAGATTAGTATATGATGAATTTGCTTATGAGAGAGCATCTTTGGAATCAAAACATGAAAATCTTTTCAATAATCTAAATGAGGAACAACTAAATGTTTACAATGAGGTGTTCAATACAATATCAAATGATCAAGGCGGCGTGTTCTTCGTTTATGGGTATGGCGGTACAGGAAAAACTATATATGGCAAACTTTGTCTTCTGAATTAAGATCTAAAGGACAAATTGTTCTAACAGTTGCATCCAGTGGAATAGCCTCACTTCTTATTCTAGGTGGAAGAACAACCCATTCAAGATTTGGAATATCTTTGGTAATTATAGAGGATTCGACCTGTAACATTAATCAAGGAAGTCGACTGGCAAAATTGCTAATTAAAACACAACTGATTATATGGGATGAAGCATCAATGGTACACAAATATTGTTTCGAAGCTTTATATCGAACATTTCGAGATTTGTTACGGTTCACAAATCCAAATAGCCTTGAAATGCCATTTGGTGGAAAAGTAGTTGTCTTTGGTGGTGACTTTAGACATAATTTGCCAGTTATTCCGAAGGGAAGAAGACAAGATGTTATCTCGGCTACATTGTGTTCATCATACTTATGGATTTCTTGCAAAGTTCTAAAGTTGACAAAAAACATGAGACTTTAAAATGGGTAGTTCTAATACTAATCCAATTGAGTTGAAAGAATTTTCTGATTGGATTTTGAAGATTGGCGATGGAACAATTAATTGTGAAAATGATGGAGAAGCAGATATAGAAATCCCAGATGACATTGCCATCAAAGACGTCTCCAGTCCTCTTCAAGCAATTATCGAGAGCACATATCCCAATTTACTTTAAAAAAATCACGGACATAAGTTATATTCAAGAGCGTGCTATCCTTGCCCCAACTCTAGAAGTTGTCCATCAAATAAATGAATATGTTCTCTCAATATGGCCTGTAAAAGAAGAAACATGTTTAAGCTCTGATAGTGTGTGCAAGATTGATGAAGACTCAAGTGGAAAAGAGGATGTATGTACAACTGAATTTTTGAACAATATCACATCTTCTGGCATTCCAAATCACAAACTCACCTTGAAAATTGGGGTCCCAATAATGTTGTTGAGAAACACCGATTAGTCTTCTGGATTGTGCAATGGAACAAGACTAATTGTCACTCAATTAGGTAAACATGTTATTGAAGCAAAAATCGTTTCAGGTAGCAATGTTGGGCAAAAGGTGTTTATCCCACGCCTCACCTTAACACCATCAGACATCAAATTGCCTTTCAAGTTTCAAAGAAGACAATTTTCGGTGGTTATTTGTTTTGCCATAACTATTAATAAGAGTCAAGGGCAATCTTTATCTCATGTTGGATTGCACCTACCACGTCCAGTATTTTGTCATAGACAATTATATGTTGCAGTTTCAAGAGTGAATAGTAGATCAGGGTTGAAGATGTTTATTTGTGATAAGGATGTTAACACTTATACTCATACGAAAAATGTTGTTTATAAAAAAATATTCTAAAATTTGACTTAAAAAGGTATAATGGAGTTATCTAAATTTTTATTAATGTCACTCTAACACTACATTATAATAAATTATATTAGCATTATCTTACAGGACAAAAACGGCAAAGGTGAAGTACAGCCTATATTGTCGTCACTGTTACATTAAAGTGAGATGCACTATGGTACTATTTTAATTCACTATGTTTGCTTAATGCTGCTTGTAAGGGAGTTAGGAACAGGGCTACTGCTTGTAAGGACCCTCAGATTGGGGTGCGTTATCCCATCTCGATTTTTAGGGGGACAGGTTAGGAAGTAATTGGTTTTCATATCCAATAAAATAATAGTTAGAATTTTTTAATAATTGTTACAAATTTCGTTTTAGTCCATATTATTAAAGTTATAATATTTTTTTATCCCTCCTCCCACTTTGGATTATTTTATTATCTTAATTCTTGTAATTTAAAATTATTTTTTTCCCTCCTTCTCATTTAATTCAATAAATAAGATTGTTGAGTAATTAATAAATATACATGACTTGATTAATTTTTTAAATTATTTTTAATTTTTAACTTGAATTATTTGTTTTAAATATATTGATAGCATTTATTTGTTATTTTTACTTTGATAATAGTTTCTTGAAATTTAAATTTATAAAGTATCAAATTAATACCTTGTATTATTTTTAATATTATTGTAATATTATTTTTTTATTTTTATAATAACTTTATTTTTTTAATACAATATTATTTTTATTTTAATGTAATTGTTTATATTTAATGAATTTGGGGTAGAAAGTATTAAATGAAGAAGTAGATAAAAGTTGAGGGATTAAAATTAAATTGTGTTTAGTAAAAAGCTGAATAGATGTCCCGCAAGACTCTTACTAAGACCCTGAGTTACTGATGAAAAAGCTGAAGGGCTATAAACTGAAAATTTTAATAAAGTAATAATAAAAATATTAAACAGATATCCCGTAAAATAACTTCAGGTATCCTGAGTTATAAACAACTTTAGACCACCGTTAGAGAGAGACTTGTGGCTTACGACGGTTCAACTGTAACTTTTATAGGGTCCATATAGCATGAACCTAATTGTAGTTAGCCATTTTTTTCCTTCTGAATGAACCGTTGCTTAGACGTGTAAAAACCAAACCGAAACCGGCGAACCGAACCGGACAGGTCAAAACATGTCAAAATCGGAACCGAACCGAAACCGGAACCAGCCGACTAAAACCGACGGTTTACGGTTTAAGTTCAGGTTTTTCGTTTTAAAAACCGTCAAATCGCCGGTTTAACAGGCGGTTCACTGAACCGTTGAAACCGCCGGTTCTAACCGTTGGAACCGGCGGTTCCGACGGTTATTTTCTTTTTTTATTTATTTTTTTTGTTGTTTTTTTTTTTATTTTTTCAACTCTATAAATATCCCACCTCATTCTTACCAATTTTACACCATTTTTTATCTCTCAATCTCTTCTACACTCTCTTAAAAATTCATTTTTCTATAAATTATTATTATTAATTACTAATAGAA
>CAODLS011346115.1:0-33529 GCA_948243855.1 Flueggea neowawraea | reverse complement strand
TGATAACAATTAATGAACAAATAACTTGTATCAATATGAGAGAGAAAATCAAGGCTTGAATGCTTGGTTATTGTTTGGAATTAATGCACAAGTGTTGTGTCTCTTGTTTCTGGCCTTCCAAACATGTATTTATACCTCTCTCTTAATTTCAGACCGTTGTGGGATGTATTGTAGCCGTTGTGGTCCAAAATGGGTTGCATTTAATACACTGTCAGAGTCTTCTCACGTACGTGACACAAATCTTACGTACGTTACCTGACTTGAGGTCCGTCACACATATGTGATAAGTACATTCGCGTACGTTGATCATAGCGGATTCCCAGTTCACGTACGTGAATAATAACTGACGTACATGACCTCTATGTTTGAACCATCTAGTAGCTTCTGTTTTCAATCCGGAGCATCTCGCGTACTTGAAACTCCATCTCACGTACTTTAGATTAATGTGGCGTACGTGACTTTTTACTATTGAGTACGTGAACAATCGACACTTGACCGTTGCTTCTACTATTTGTTCGATCTGCGTGAAATTCAAACATACATGCTTTGAGATGAAATCTTCATCTTGTCTTGTATGTCTGATGTACGTGACTTCACATCTCACATGTACATGTGGCTTCATGCCTTCAAGTGATTGAAGACTTCAATTTTCCCACTTTAGTTTTGATCATTTTCACGTACTTTTGATACCTCACACGTACGTGACTTTATCTAACGTACATGAACTTTGTCTCACGTACGTGAGGATCACTTCTTCCATCAACCTCGTTGCTTCTGTTTCAGGTCACGGTCAAACTCACATACTTGAGATTAATCTAACGTACGTTACATATACACACGTACGTGACTTTGGACACTCGTACGTTGATCATCCTCATGTCAAATTCTGCATTTTGTTCATTATCAAAACTTATCTGCATCTTTGTAAAAGATGTACAAGTTAGAAACATAACATAAACAAATCATAAACATAACCTAAACATAGTATATACAAGTTACAAACATAGTATAAACAAATTATAAAACTAATACTTGTATGTTCTGTATATCTGTAAAAAAATATACAAGTTACAAAAATAACATAAAAACACCTTAATTTTTGAAAAATAGAACAACACCAATAGAATATCAACAACATTCAAACAATATATAAACAAGAGTTGGTAAATTTAAAAATATACATTTGTGAATTTGAAAAATTTGAAAAGTGAAAATGTAATATGCAAAAGTGGGTAGTACAAAATAAATATTGTAAAGTATCGTAGATGTATTGTATAAAAACTAGTATATGTAATACATATGTGTGTGTATGTGTGTATACATATATATATAACACGTAATATATATATATATATATATATATATATATATATATATATATATATATATATATATGTGCGTGTGTGTATAAGTATGTATTATATATATGAATATATGTATTATATATATATAGCATGTATGAGTAAATAGTACGGGTATGAATATTATCCAACGGATAAGAATACGAATATGAGTACGGATATGATATTTTTATATACATACCTATCCATATCCGTATAGTAAAATACATGTATTATTCATACTCGTACCCGTACCTATACCCAATCAAAGTAAGTAATACCCAATAAACTGTATACAAATATGACCAATTTCTGTCGACTAGAGTATAAATTGTCATCTCTCACGCTTATATATTTTACCAGCAACTTTCCTGCAACTATTTTTTTAACTTTTAATTAAATAATTATATCAAATAAAATGACTAATTTATATCAACAGTTTTTTGTTCTTTATAGACAATTTGTAAAACACAATCATTTAATGAACTTTTTATTGGAAATGAAAAGTCTAAATAGTAATGGCATACGTGCTATGTCAGCAAGAGCTAATGTAATAGGTAAACCGACATAATTTAGTAAGAGGGACACAATTGGTATTTTTGAAGTTGTAGGGATGAACACGGCTGACAGGATAAAATATAAGGATTGGTAAGATAATTCGCTCTAAAAATTATACGTAAATTGAGTATCTCAATAATTAAGCGAATCAAAACATTCGCATTATCTTAAATCAATATATATATATATATAGGGAATTTTTTCAAGCTATTGACAAATAGATATTTATTTATTTGTCACTTATTTTTTATTTAATTAATACATTATAATCTTTTAATTGTATTAAGAAAAAATAACAATATACTTAAATATTTTGAATATTTTATGAAAAAGATAACTAAATGTGTTTTATTACGATTATAATTGTCTATTTTGATATTTTTTTAGCCAAAAGGAATTCAATACTTTTTTTCTGAAAAATTATCCAGAGTGATTACACAGGAAAAAAAGACTTCAAACTCATTTAAATTTACTTAGTAATAAAATATAAAGATTTTATTGCTAAAAATTACTATTCAAGATTTACTCAGTAAAGAAAATATTAAGATACTACAAAAATTATGCTACACAATATATTTTTAAAATGATTTAACATAAATATGAAAACAAATAATATTTTTAATTTTTTTAATATGCTAAATAAAATTAAAGTAAATTAATTTTATTTTAGTCGTTAATTTTATAAAAATAAGTCCAATTAAATATAAAATTATATGTTAGTGTGCATCACGAGTATTACGCTAAGGAGGCTCGAGAGTTTTTCCAAACTTTCAAATGATTTCATAGTTAATTGATACATGTCTTTTTTTTTATTATTACTCTTTAAAATGGATTTATTTTTTATTAGTATTCATACACTATTATATTGACATATTTTACACAAAAATAAATATATTGGCATATTTTAAAAATATATAGTGAGTTTTTTCAAAATTTTGACAAATATTTGCTTAATTAATTAACAAATTATATTCTAATAGTTTAAAACCAATTAATTTCTTTATGCCTATCCATCAAAAAATTGGTTACTATATCATATAAGAAATATATTCTTTCTTTTTAATTTTATTAAAACTTTCGTTTTAAAATAAAAGTGTATCATCTTCAGTTATAATAAATTTAAGTAAGTAATAATGATAAGAAAAATTAGTTCAGATTTTAAAATGAGGCACAAAAAAATAAAGTGTCTAGAGTAAAAACTTAGAAAAAAAATCTAATAAGAGTAAAATTTAAAATTAAAATCTAATATGAGAAGAGAGGTTGAATTACAAATTTTTAAAAAATATTAAATAAACATTTAAAAAGTGGTTAGTTTGATAGGTAAAATTTTTACAATATACTCAATAATAAATAAAATATATAAAATTTTATTATTTTACTATTAATTTATAAGTATTTTAATGAAAAATATAATTTATATTTTATAGTACAAAAATTATGCTATGAAATATATCTATATTTATTAATATTATTTAATATAAAAAATAAAAATTTTATTATAAATTTTTATAATGTATAAAATAAAATAAAAACATATTAATTTTTATTTTTTATTTTATTAATAATATTTAATTAAAATTTTGATAAATACTGTGCACAGCGCGAGTATTAGTGTAGTGTCTTATTATTTAAACAAGAAGTGTTGTATAGGCTAGGACATCTGTGTCGTTTACCACCAAGAGACAATAATCATGATTTGGTGGAAGAATAACAGTGTGAATTAGGCGTGATTAACGCTTTGATACTCTTCAGATCATCAGATCTATAGAGATTCGTTGTCTTGATCCACTTGTGCTGGTGTTGACTTATGTAACGAGTACTGATGAGGAGTAGAAGCCAAAGCTCAAGCTGGACTCTACTTTGCTTCAAAGCAACGTGTGCCCCCCAGCAAGCGAGATCCACCACCGACTCATGAGTCGGGACTGATGATAAATTTTTTCTGTCAGCAGTCTTTGAATTGGGGAAAGTTAAAATGGGAGGTTTTGAGCTGTATTCATGGCAACGGCTTCTATTAGCATCGAGTTTTTTCAATTCCATTGTTGCTCTAACTGTACCATCCAAAGGTTACACATCAGCAATCGGTGACCCAGGAATGAAGAATCAAAATGTGAGAGTTGCATTAGAAGCTTGGAATTTCTGCAATGAAGTTGGGTTCGAAGCTCCCAACATGGGCAGCCCAAGGATGGCTGATTGTGCTGATTTGTTTTGTCCCTCCATCTCCGGTACTCTCCATTGCTCTGTGTGTGTGTGTGTGTTTAGTTTAAATTATGTTTCTTTCTAATCTTTATTTGGTAATCATGTTAATAATGTCTAGTTGAGTACTGGAGCAAAAATCTCTTTTTATTATTCCATGTATTTCTAACTGTAGTTCGGAACAATCTAAGCTAATTTTACTATGAACTGAGCTTAGATTAAGTTGTGTATTCTCTTTTTTATTTTAATTCAAAAGTTTGTCATCCGCTATTCGCTAAATCATATACTTCTGAAAATGGTATACTTCTCAGTATGTTTGCTGAATTAAACTTTAAATGTTGCTCCCTCACTGGTTATACCTTTTTACTGTGTTATTGTAACTCTGTTTTCTGTTCCTTTTTCACTGGCTATATTAAGGAACGGTAGTTTTCCCTCTTCTGTTGTAACTTGTGAAGCTTTCGTCTTTGAGAATGTTGATAAGGTCGACAAAGTTGTCATTACATTATCATGACTGCCAAACAAAGTTTCTGTCAATAAATACAATGGATATACCAAATATAAATGTAATTGCTTGGTGTACTTACATGACCTCATAAATTTCTAAAAATTTCTTTTGTAGCTTAATTTTTTAATTTTCAGATGCATTGGCTGGTGAAAGAAGCTACATTTTCAGCAATGCTAGCAAGTGTGAAGTGCATCATAGAGTGAAGGAGGCCGATAATAAGTTAAGGGCTGGCGACAAGTTTCCTGTTCCAGAATTTCATTCTTATACTGACCCTGACCTTTTTGCTGTGGAGAAGGAACTGTACCTTGGATCTCTTTGTGAGAATCATGAGACTGCAAAACCATGGCAATTTTGGACAATCATGCTGAAGAATGGAAACTTTGACAAAAATACCACATTGTGCCCTCAAAACGGCAAGAAGGTCAGTAAAATTATTACTGACAGAACCTTCCCATGCTTTGGCAATGGCTGTATGAATCAACCTCTCGTTTGCCATAATTATTCGCGTATTGTTCATAATGGGGAATCAGCTGTGTCGTTGGCTGGGGGATTTTATGGAACGTA
Organism: Flueggea neowawraea; assembly: GCA_948243855.1. Classification (NCBI taxonomy): domain Eukaryota; kingdom Viridiplantae; phylum Streptophyta; class Magnoliopsida; order Malpighiales; family Phyllanthaceae; genus Flueggea; species Flueggea neowawraea. The sequence goes on along the minus strand of CAODLS011346115.1, from coordinate 28,369 downwards.
TGATCTTGATGCGGACTTGAGCAGTGGGTCGCAGAGCAACTCCTTTTTTTCAGTCTCTTGGCAGAAGAATTTGCGCACAGGGAGTTGGATTTTTTCACACAGGTTGACTATGTCGTCAAGGTATCCTTGGTTGATGTTGTACCTACGTTCCGATGCAGCACGAGGATTTAATGGTGGATATCACTACAATGGCAATGGTGTCATGACCAAGGTTTGTTAACTTATTTCTGAAAATGCTTGCTCTATGGTTCTTTGTTGTTAGTCGCACTCATCTTTGCGAACATGTGAATCGGCTTGAAATGCTCAATTTGGAAATTTTGAAAATAGATCTTCAATGCCTTTTACTCTCATGAAGTTTCATTACCATACAGTAGTACTTTTATGTTTAATGGTTTTTCTTTTTAATGGTTGTTTCTGTGGATTTCAAGTTGAATGGATACTAATTCCTGAATTGTTTTAGTTGCCAGAGTCTCCAAATTTTAAGGTGAGAATGACACTTAATGTTATCAATGGAGGGGGATCCACTAGTCAGTTTTATCTACTTGATCTAGGAAGCTGTTGGAAGAATAATGGAGATCCTTGTGATGGTGATGTTATCACAGATGTTACTAGATACACTGAGATGATAATTAATCCATCAACTACAAGCTGGTGCCGACCTGATAACTTGGTTTACTGCCCACCTTACCATATCTGTCCAACCGGGCAGATCATTTACAGAAACCAAACAGATCTATTTCCATATTCTGCTTACCATCTGTACTGCAGCCCTGGAAATGCCAAATATCTTGAGAAACCATTTGATATCTGTGATCCATACAGCAATCCACAAGCACAAGAATTGGTACAAATTCTTCCACATACTGAATGGGCAGTGCATGGCTACCCAAAAAACAAAGGAGATGGATGGGTAGGAGACTCTAGAACATGGGAGCTTGATGCAGGGGCTCTTTCCAGTCGTTTGTATTTCTACCAGGTAGTTTTTTTGGTTGAAATAATATAAAGATTCGGTTTCAAGCCTATTATTGTGCATGAGAATAAAAATCTGATATGGTTCATGAATCATATATCAAATCCCTCTGACTTTCGTTTTTCATTAAGATTACCGTTTTCTATATTTGGATGTGCTACTGTGGAGTTGATTCGAGTTTAACAAGTTAAACAACGGTCTAACCAAGTTCAAGTGTAATATTACTTGCATAATTATTATTCAGTTTCTTATTGTCTTTTATATGTTTCTTTTTTATTTTGATTTGAACTTTGGGTTTTGATGAAAATACAGTCAAGCTGAGCTTGAACTCAATTATCTCAAATATTTTATCGAGTTGAGTTTCAAACATCAGAAAAAGAAGCTTGATTAAGTTTGGACCAAATTCAAGCTCGAATCATTGCTTTTGTTTGATGAACTTTTAGTTGATTGAGTTGGAGGAATTACAGATTCAAGTTTGTGCAGGATCCTGGAACAAAACCGGCAAGGAGGATATGGACTTCAATTAATGTGGGAACAGAAATATACATTAGTCAGAAACCAGAAACTGCAGAGTGGACAGTGAGTGATTTTGATGTGCTGATTCCAGATGATGTGAATTCAGGTCACCGCTACTACTGATTTGAACCCCAACCACATTTTATGCAGTAAAGCATCGGTCTCGCTTTCATACTTATGCAAGTCTAAATTTTATGTCGCAATTATTTTAAACTAGTTTATATGCCAGCATTGGCTGTGTTCGCTATTTAATCAATTCTTTTGATATCATCACTCTAATAAACATTCTCGAAAATTTTATTTTTTCTCTCGCATCAGATGCATAATAGCCTAGATGATGTGTGGTAATCCCTTTGGTCCGATAAGCTCACCCGTTGGTTAGACTAGAGTTCGAGTTGCTTTTCAAGGTTTACAAGTGTGAAAATGTCGAGGAAACTTTGGTTGAAATGTTGGTTCAATCATGTAAATGTAGAGGTACCAACAGGGACGAAGCTAGGAAGTTTTCTGGGAGGGGGCACAATGCTAATATATAATAAAGAATAGGAATGAAGCAAATGGATGTGATTTTTATTCTCAATTCAACAACACAGTTAAAATTTACAAATCACTAACTCAGTGCAAATTAACAAACCATAACTTAACTTAATGCAAATTCACAAACCATAACCAAACCATCAGTTCATAACCTAACTATAGAAATTTTCAAATATCAAAATCCTAACTTATTTTAGTTGATATCAAAATCAAACGAAAAAAAGGCACAGAAGAGTTGAAGGCTTCTGCGTCGACTTACCGGCGAGAAAAGGAGGTGAACGGCGACGAGTCACAATGGTGGTGGTGGCGGAGCTGCTCCAAGAACCAAACAGAGAGTGTCTGAGTGAGTGAAACATGCAAGAGATTCAAAAAAGACTCAGAGAGAGAGAGTGCATGAAAAATTGGGAGCCAAAGAAAGAGAGACTGAGTGATGTTGTGCGTTTCAGTCCTCATTTAAAAAAAAAATCAACAAATGACAGGTCGTTCGACAGAGAGCGACCTGTCGTTCGTTGACGATTTTAAAAAAAAAAACACAGCTCCCCCCCAAACGCTGTCGTATGAGTCGTCTTCTTCAGTTCTCTTTTTCTTGTGGCTTCTTCAGTTCTTCTTCTCACTCATCTTCTTCACTTCCACGTCTCCCCCTCTTTGTTCAAGCCTTCAAGTGTTTAATGGTGTTCCGCTCTCACTTGAAAGTGACGTGGAACCCCCTAATAATCTAAATTTACGTGGAGGGGACAGAGGAACCCCCTAATAAAGGGGTTCCGTCCAGCTGCTGTTGGGGGCCCGGGCACCCACTATACCCGATGTCCCTCCGTCCCTGGGTACCAAGGTTAGTCATCATTAAGATTATTCTAAATTTTAATGATAAACGTTGGTTTCACTATGTACGCAATTCAAGTGTTACGTAGTGTCAAGTTACGTAGGAGGCGTTACGTTAAGTTTTTGTTAAAGTACGCAAAACATAAGTTATTGGATTGTTAAAGGGCCACAATAACGTATGTTAAGAGCACTGGTGGTTACGTACGTAAGAGAAGTTATGTACGTAAGGTTCGGCGAGACTTCCTTCTTAAAAGAGTTGAGGAAAGATTCTAATGATGGCAGAGGTATTGTCATGGGAGCTGAAGTGGCATACAGTTGGACATTAGTTAGCATGGTCTCCACTGTAGGTGGTATTTCTTCTTAAGGTCCTTGCCCTTTGCAGGAGCATTGGACCTCGGATTACTAATTTTCTTGTGATGGCAAATCTTCATATTCATAAAACTGGCAATCCCGTAGTTGTGCCAAAAATTGCTTCCACTGAAATTCTTTTGGCTAAATTTCAGGGATACATGTGGCTCTTCTTTATGGAAAATCGATTGTGAGGCGTGCCAGGTGCATTTAAGCTACAAGCAAATTACCGAGTTGCAAAACAAGCACGTTGACTTCTTTGAGACAATTGGAGTATAGTTCAGGGACAAGAACAAATATAGATAGAGATCTCCTACATTTGTAGAGATCTAGATGCCAAGAATGTTAAAAATGAAAGTCTGAATTTGAGAGCGAAATAAGGAGACTTTATTGAATTTTAAGTCAAGGGTTACAATGATTTTAAGGAAAACTAAGACAATGCTAGGATAACTGAAAGCTAGAAACATGTTGTTTAGGTTTGTCATGATGGACAATATGGTAGTGAAACCTGTGGATCACGTCCCTATTTATAAAATTTATGTTCACTTTCTGATAACATTCATGGAACATGATAATTTAAAATGAAAATCGAGGAATATCAAAGATATTTAGACCTAGATAGATATCTGGGGGAAAAAACCCCTTATACTTTGGAAAAATATCAAGATAAAGCCTTTTGTTATCATAAGAAATTATGCCAATCAATATCCAATCTTCAAACCCTAGCCGATGTCGTTAGAGATGCCAAGACGAAGAGATGAGAAAGCGATCTCCATTCCAAATCCATCATTATAGACGACAAACAGTGAAAGTGGAGGAGAAGAAAAATATCCGCGATGAAGAAGAAAAAGAACATTGTCATTCCAGATCCACGACGAGAGAGAGGAGAAAAAGCGGCATGTAGGGTTCTATCTATAAACGAGAGAGAGGAAACCGTGGGAGAAGAAGGAAGAACAGGATATGCGACCTAGGGTTTTTCGGATCCACAACTTACAAGAACATGGAGAGGAAACCGTGGGATAAGAAGGAAGGTGGCGAAAACAAGAAAGAAGCCGAGAAGAGAGAGGAACGAGAGAAGAATAGAGGGCAATGATAGAAGATGAGAGCAAAGGAGAGGGAAAGGAGAGCAAGAGTGTGAGAGAAACGAGGAGAGAGAGAAAAAACTGAGAAAATGAAGGATAAAAATTCCGTTTTATTTGATTGATTATGACATTTCCAAAATTGAGTTTCAAAGTTGTGGCGTTTGCAAAAAAACATTTGAGCGTTTTTCTATTTTAAAAATTTAAAAACATATGGAGCTAATTGTACAATTTCGTATTTTAATTATGGTGTGTAATTAAGTCTATTTATTATTGGATCTTTATATGTCACAACTTAAATCCATGCTCATATATTTTTTTCGATAAGTGGTGCTCATATAATTTTGCTCTTAAAATTTTCATCTCAATGACTATGTAGGTTCGTCCTCCCAAAATCTTGATATAGGCTCCATCATTGAACTTTGAGAGAATCGAACACATTATAATATATTGGTTATTATTAAATTTGGGATTCTCTTTATCAATAGGTTTGTAATCAAATGGTATTAAAGTTATTCGCATATATAAGGATCGAAGAGCGACACCCCAACCCTAAATAACCATACATGGCATACATATATTGGTTGTATTTATAATTATAGTATAAATCTCATTTTCAATATTTGTCAAATAGGATTAGAGATAATATACGAGACTGAAATTGAAAAGAAAACTCATAAAATGAAATAAGCCAAAGACTAAAAGAAAACAAATGATTGTTGGATCAAGAGTGATCAACATTAAGTTCCTTTTTATGTTTTGATGATAAGCAAAATGTTTGACTTGAAGAGAAACAAGTTGGAGAGCTCGGAGTTGCGAAACAAGCCACTACAAGTGCTTCACGTATGTTGGAAGTGTGTCACGTACGTGAGAGAGGGTCTGAAGACGAGCAGAAGCCACTGGAACCCTTTGAAGCACGTTTCACTTATGTAAGGAAATGTTCACATAAGTGTGTTGTAATTGACGTACGTCAGATATAAGTTCACGTACACAAAGCTTGCTCAAAGATGATCAACGTACGTGAGATAAAACAAACGTACGTGTGCTGCAAAGATTCTCAGGTAACGTACGTGAGGATATAGATGATAGTTTCTCTCATTGAGTAGCGACTCATATAAAACGTGATTGTTTTCCAAGTTTTTAAGCATTCTACAGTTTTTGATAGTTGATCAAGTATAAAACTGATTAACTTGTGTAAATAAAGCACAATCATCTCATCTGCATTATGTTATCATTGTAAATATAGTTTTGGGTAAAATCTAGGGCGGTCCCTAATGTTCGACCATATCTTTCTCGTGGTTCCTCAGGTTTCAAAATTAGTCATTTCAATCTCTGTCTTTGTCACTGTTAGTCAAATATAATGAAAAATCTGACGTAGTACAGAGACCTACTAATTTTACTAATTTAATCACAAAATTGCCCATACATTCTTTTTTAAAAATTTCTTCTAACAAAAAGGATCCCTCTCCCTCTCTGGTTTATCTCTTTCCTACTTCCACCACTGTGTGCACACACACTTTCTCTCTTCGCCCCCCTCCTCTCGCCATCTCTCATCCTTCCACTACCAAAACCCAATCAAACATAATCAGTTGCAATTATTTTCAAAAATAAAACCCAGAAGAGCTACACTCCATGTTTGATGAAACCACTGAGGAAATAGATGCACTCAAGATTTGAGAAATCAAAACCCATATTTGAGAAGGGAAAAAAAATTAGCTCTATTCCTCCTACCATGAGAAATAAAATCTTAGATCTATTCCAAATTTGAGAAATCAAAACCTAGGCGTGATGAAATCCAGTGACGAAAATAAGAGAGAGAAGGGTGATGTTGATGAGAGAACAAGAAGATGGGAGAACGAGATGAGAGGGACGATGATTTATGTTTTCTAGGTAAATTTGAGAGAGAACGAAATGTGTGTGTGTGTGTGAGAGAGAGAGAAAGAGAGAGAGAGAGAGAGAGAGAGAGAGAGAGAAGGGGGGATAAGAGATGCGATGGTAGTGGTAGGGATGATGATGAGGGGTAGGTGAAAGAGTGGTGTTTGTGTGAGTTATTGAATAAAGAGGGTGACGAGGGAGGAAGAGAGGGGTTGGGAGAGAGAGAATTGAGTTTTGAGGCAGAAAGAGAAAGAAGATTTGAGTAGTTTGTTGGAGTAAATTGATTTTAAAAATGGAGGGTAATTTTGTCTTTTCGTATTCTCTGTTAAAAACAAACAAACAGGGTTAAGAGTGAGGGATTAAAATGATTAATTTTAGAACCTAAAGGACCGCGGGAGGGATATAGTCAAACTTCAGGAACCGTCATGGATTTTGCCCTATAGTTTTTGAAAGGATGGTTTGAATGTTACAATAACTTTTGTTTAGCATGTTTACATGTTTTGCTCAAAAAATTTCAGACATTTGGAAATGAATAATCCATATGATTTCATGTTCCTATGTTTATAATTACATATAATAATATGATTAAGAAGGGTGTTACACGAGGGTTCAATTCTATTGAGTAGTCGATGTGAAAAAAGAAAGGTGAATCCTCTTTATATTACATAGGAAGAGAAATTTCTGAAAATTAATATGTTCTTGGAATCGGTTTGCAATATTTTTTACGCTAATTGAAGCCAGTTTCATATATACTAATAAATCCACCTGTTCGCAAACTGCATTTTGTTGCTTAAGCTTAAACAAACATTCAAGACCACATTTATGTAAGCTAATCTTATTATTTAGGTTTATGAGTACCTGGCTAGCATCGAGAAGTTTAAATTAAATCCAACTTGTCTTGAAAGGTTGCCCACCATATGCATTAACAATGTTCCTGAAAACGATCTTTGTCAGGGAATCTATGTGAATTTAACTGAAATTTTTATTTTATATTTACCAAGATATTATTTGGAACCTCAGCTTTATACCAAAAAAGAATATGATTCCACGTGGCAGTTTGAGAAGAGAATATACACCTGTCAGCTATCTAAGCATCCAGAAGCCACCTATCATCTTAAAATGTCAAAAAAGATCTCATTTAGTGTTTCTATTGAATGTTAATTTGATTTGACAAGATTCTTGTCTTCAAAATTAAGATGGAGCGAGTGGAGGGGGTTCTGAGTCTGACCTGAACTTTTAGGGTTTTGATAAAACTATTGGTCACTTGTCTAAAAACAATACAAAAGAAACTGCACTGTTGCTAAAGCTTCGAAACACAAAGGTTTTGTTCACAAAACTAAGTGTAAAGGAGTGAAAAACTAATAAACTAGGCGCAAAAATAGTGGGAAAAGCGAAGCAGGAGACTATATGGAGCTTATTGGTTGATGGAGAGTTGGCTTGCACATGAAGATGTAATTGCATGCTGACTAGATTATGAACTGGCCGTCCATAAGACTAAAAAAACTGATGAACATGTCCCACATGAAAAAAGGCATGTTTGGTTTTTTAATAGCGTTCTTAACTATTTAGTCTCTAAGGTATAGCAAAACCTACGAAGTTCTCCCCATGTTTTGAAAACTCCAGTAGTTAGTCCCTACAGCTAAAACTAGACTAATGGAATTGTGAAATCTCTACATATACTCCTCTTTAAACTAGCCCACACAGACCAATTTATCCCATTCTCTCAAATTCAGTTGCCACATCCCTTTCATCTTCTCTCTCTTGACCAACTGCAAAGTGTTTATCACCATTCCCTTCTACTTCATCTTTCTTGGCTTGAAATACCAATAAGTATGCCTTGAAAACTCCATTAGTCAGTCGATACCAATAAAACGAGACTAATGAAATATCTACATACTCGTCTTTTAAACTAACCCACATAGGCCAATTTCTTCGGCCCATTTCTCTCAAACTCAGTTGTCGCGCCCCTTTCATCTTCTTTCTCTTGAATCACCGCAAAGTGTGTACCACCATCCCCCTCATCTCCTTCTTTGCTTGAAATATAAATTAATATGATTTTATAGCATAGCTGCCACATTAACATTGCATCTGCATCAATTTGTTTTGCAATATTAAATGAAACGTATGCACTTCAAAAAATATTTTTAATGAAAATAACAGATGACCATTTTGTTACGACTTATAAAGTTTGTGTTTATTTAAAAAAAAAAGTTGAATGTTTGTGATAAATTTTTAAGTTTGGCTCAAATTCAATATTTTTATAAAATAAGCCTTTATTTTATTTGATTTGTACAGTACATATTAAAAATGATGAGTTCTCACATTAATTAAGAGCAGAGGTGGAGGGTGACTTTTAATTTTTTAGGATTCTCGTATCGATGGACTATGAATCTAAGCCAAAGATGGGTTATATCCACTCTTCTCTTTCGATCTACCTGGGCACCTTTTAAAGACAAAATTGTCCAGGCTTAAATCCCAAAGTGATCAATACCTCGGTAGAGTGAGCATGAAGTTTTTAAAAAACACGACTCAGAATAATTGACGCCGTGAATCAAAAAGCTAAGTTTAATCCTGAACACTTTCGTCATGCCTAATTAGCTAAAGCACCTTTCTTAGGCACATTTTTAATATTAAATTAAGCCTTTAGGATCACCTTCTTTAGGTACATTGCTCAATCAACTTCATTAAGCACATTTCATTAGCTTGAGCTAAGTCTTCTGTACCTCCTCAGATATGAGTATTTAGATCTCTATATTATTACCGAAATAAACATTGGGGGTCTCGATAGAAGGGCATCTTGACCTGATATCCTTCCGAAACATTTTTTGCAGGATTCACAGTTCAAAATTGGAGTTAGGACTCAGAGCAAGAAGGATCAACCCAAAATCATAATTCAGAATCTATTATCTTAGGCGCATAGAGCTCAAAGTTTAAAGTTTGAAAATATATTCCCCATCAGTAAATTTATTGTTGTAATTTTGAGTAACAAGCGTAGAGGTAGTTCTGTGAAAATTTTTTGTCCGGCCACTAAGTTTATGGTTGTGACCTTAATATAATGCACATAAATAGTTGTAAAAAAAGTAAACCACTGTCAAGTATTTTATGATTTTAAAATAATTTACATGTTTTAATATTTTTAATATTACAATTATTTCATTTATTATTCTCTCTATTATGTTAGATGCTATTTAATCCAACAAAACCATATCCCAATTTTTATTGAATATGGAAGCCTCACCACACCTCACGTGGAACAGCAGTCAAATGATGCTGAAAAGAATAAGAGTTTTACTTTAACCAATCATGTCATGGCAAGAATATATTAATTAGAATACAAAGTGTGATGTGAAAAATCATATATTGAATTGTAGAGGTACCTTGGGAACCTTTATTCTCAACAAAAGAGGTGGGAAAGATAGAGGAGAATCTAAACACGGGACTATATAAGTTCTTGTGAGAAACAATAGTAGAGTCAATTTGTTGCACAACTTCTTGACACAGAAGGGTGAGACGGCAACAACCTCGAAGCTAGTCCAAACTAGTGGGAGGTTGTCTGCAGACAAGCTTTCAAAAACCACTAAAAATACCATCACAAATCAGAGAAGAAAGAAGGACATTGTATTCATCAATGGCTCGTGGGAAGATCCAGATGAGACGCATCGAGAACCCGGTGCACCGGCAGGTTACCTTCTGCAAGCGCCGAGCAGGGCTCCTTAAGAAGGCCAAGGAGCTTTCTGTGCTGTGTGATGCTGAAATTGGAGTTCTCATTTTCTCCGCCCATGGAAAGCTCTATGAACTCGCCACCAAAGGGTCTTTCTCTATCTCTTTCATTTTAATTATGGTACAACATGAACTGTTAACATGAAGTAAGAAATTTTATTTGATAAGCCGTTTTCCTCGAAATTTTATTCCTCTATAACGAAGTGTTATGGGAACATGAAATAGAAATTAGAAGAAACATTGTTTTAGTCATCTCAAGCTACGAAGGCCAACTTAGCAGGAGTGTTTGTCTTAGGCGAAAAATTTAAACATGTTACAATCTACTTCTAAAAAAGATGTATTGCTCTCTCTACTTTTTACTATAAAATTTATGAACATTCTAAAATCTACTTAATCTACCTAAAAGAAATAACCACTATATTATTAGGCTACACCATTTGTGGTTAGAGTCACTTAAAATAAGGGATGAAATTCTGAGAATTATTATGACGGCTGAAATCTCTCTTTTGATTGGACAAGAACCATGCACGGGCTTATTGAGAGGTACACGAGGTGCACCCGAGGAACTCTGAGTGACCAGATCAAAGACACTGATACTCAGGTATGTACTTCTGTGTAAGTTTTTTTATTTTTTTATTTTTTTTCATGGTGCGATATTCTCTTTTTCCTCTAGCTATATCTAATGGGACAATATTATTCTCTCCAAATAGTATTATCAAATTTTTATTAGTGCTTTTAGTAGCATCTGATTCTGCATATATGCGACAACACAAATGATACGCACTGCAACAATTACAAACTTCTCGTGCCTTCTCTTGACTTAAATACCTGATTTATCAGTAAATATTTATGATAATTACAAGAAGTCAAGTAGTACAACTGGTCTCCAAAAAACTAAGAGATAATTACAATGTAGACTTCACCTTACATCTTTTCTTTTAAATTCGCGGAGTCTGCACTTTTATCTTAATAGTGCCAACAAATTTAACATCTTGCACGAAAAAATTTCCTAATTCGTACGGACAAAATTTGTGCTAAATCCTCAACTTTTCCTATTCTCCTCATTTAATCATTTCTTTTCTCTTTCCTCTCTCCATCTGTTCTTCCCCCCCCCGGGTCTATCCGCCTCGTCTCCCTCCTCTCCGCCTCTCTTCTTCTCTGTCCTCCTCTCTGCCTCTATTCGCCTTTCTTCTTTTATGTTCGCTCCACCTTCACGCCTCTCTTTTCTCTCCTCTGGAAGCAAAGTCACGCCTCGATCTCATCTCTTACCCACTCCGATTCTCCTCCCTCTCGTCCTCGCTCTCCTTCGCTCTTTTGGTCTCATTGCTCATTGTGAATGAACGCGTCTCGGCCAGATCTGGCGACCATGTTGGGTGGTGGCTGTGACTTGTTGTGTGGCGGATAGTGTTTTCTTTTTTTAAAAAATTCATATTGTTATTTTATAAATTATTTTGAAATACTAAAAAATGTTAAAGAATTTTTTTTTAGTTTTAAAAAAGGTTTACGTCTATTGATTTGAGGTTGATTTTTTGGTTTTTAAAAAGTTCATGTAGAGTTGATTATTTTAAAAGTTTATGTAGAGTTATTTTTGGTTGATTTAATAAAAAATTTTATGCAGAGTTGATTTTAAAAAAGTTTATGTAGGGTTGATTTTAGGTTGAAAATTTTTCAGAAATATTTATTTAAAGGTTACAAAAATTTATTTAAGATATAGTTAATCTTTAGGTAGATTTTAGGTTGTTTTTAGATTGTTTTAGGTTTATTTTAAAAAAACATATGTAGAGTTTATATAGAGTTGATTTTAAGGTTTTTAAAAAATTTGTAGAGTTGATTCTAAAAAATATGTTGAGTTTATATAGAGTTAATATTAGGTTGATTTTAAGGTTTTAAATTTTTTTTGTAGAGTTGATTTTGGTTTATTTTTTAAAAAAATTATGTACAATTTAGATAGAGTTGATATTAGGTTGATGTTAAGGTTTTTAAAAATTTTTATAGAGTTGATTTTAGGTTAATTCTAAAAAATGGAGTAATATAAAAAACAAAAATGGCTAAAATGAGAAAAAATAATAAAATACAAAGATTAAAACTGAAAAAATATTAAAAAACATTCAAAATGTAAGAAAAAACATCTTTGGCCGTATGAGATGTAAAAATAATAAGCTATGTGGTCTGAATGTAAGAGAAAAATAGGTTGTGTGGTATGAATGTAAGAAAAAAGATAGTATCGTGTGAGAAGAAAATAAATAATTAATCTATTTGTAATTAATTGTTTAAATGGAGGTGTTTTTCTAGGTTGCCCAAAAACCAATCCAAAGAAACTTCCTCAACCTGAATCTGTTTCAGGCTCTCAAGCAGCTTGTGCTTGGGACTTTTTCTTAGTTTTTACTACAAAATTCCTAGGAAATATTCAGGTACTATCATTTCAAAAAAAATGAAAAATGCAATTATTCATATTTCAAATATAGAATCTTCAATAAAATATAATTAACATTAGTTATTTTTCATAAAGGCCGATGGCACCCCGCTTACTGTTTAGCAGGTTACTTTAGGTTATTTTGATGGACATTTGCTTGAATCTTTGTAAAACAATAATCTGAAAATTCTTTGGAATCTATATTTATTTTATACCGTTTCACTACTGCAAGCTACTTAATATGCCTTAAATTTGATTGTGTTATGGATTGTTGGGGTCAAACACAATCATATCCACACTATATATATATATATATATATAATATAGGAAAAAGAGAATACGACACAAAAATTTTGTAACATTGTTTGGGCCTTCAATAGGCATACATCTATGACTCTACTAAAATAAAGATTACAAATTTTAAACGGTCAACATTGTTAAAACATCTTCACTCTCACAAACTGAAAATCATTAATTGAGTTTAGGATTTGGGATACCCCTTGCCCATATTGCATATAAGTGATACTGGATTCACATCTTTAATCATCTCATTCCTAAGTAATGTGGGATTTGTGAGTAATCCTACTTTGAATAATTGGTGCCAGAAATCAAATATTCACCACTACTTCATCTTTATCCGCGGAGTTACAGATAGTTATATCATAAATATTATATTTACTATCATGATAAATATAATTTTTATAAATCTTAGTAATTATAATCATGTATTTATTTTTACTCATAAGAGTCTAGAAATAAAAGGTTTTTCCCATGTAATTATTGAGTGAGAGAATCGAGATGAATGAATAAAGTGTTTTCCTCCCGCGGATGTAGGCACTTCGACCAAACTACGTAAATCTGTCTTATGATGTTCTTCCCTTTATATCATTCTGTTTTATTATTTAATACGGTATGCCTATATCGTGGCTTTGTTTCTCATCTCAAGCTCTACTGCTGCTTCGCCGCCTGATCAATAGCCACATATCTACTTAGTCATGCTTCTTTGCTTGCCATCTCTCTCCCTCTCTCTCTCTCTCTCTCTCTCTCTCTCTCTCTCTCTCTCTCTCTCTCTCTCTCTCTCTCTCTCTCACTCTTTAAGGGCTAAATACATAATTATACCCAAAAAATACGCCAAGGTGTCTTAGTTTTTGTTCCTGCCTTTGAAATTCAAATTTACAAACATATATTGTTGAGAAAATCGAATTTACAAAAATATGGGCTAGTATTCATTTTTTTTCAGTTGGTATTCATTTGGTTTTTATTTTTTATTTTTTTTAAATTATAGACTAGTGTTCTTTTATTTTTTTGATTCGGTGCTCAATTAGTTTTCTATCTTTGTTTCAATGTTTATTTTTTCGCATGAACACTGTCTTTTGATTCTGTATCTACAAGTTTTCTTATATTGAAAATAATACAGATTCGTTTTCATTTTTTTTATTTAATCTAGTTTCAATTTATTTGTTATTTTTTTCATTTAGTTTACTTTTTTATTTTTAAGAAATAAACTTTCCCTCACTTAGTTTTTGTGCATGGGCATCTTCATTTTGTTTGTATCATTGGTTTTTATTCAATTTTCAATTTGCTTTTTAATGTACGAACTGTTGTCGTCTTTTTCAATTCATTATTTTGATTTTTATTTTTTAAAAATAAATCCAATTAAGAACTAAGAAAAGAAAATAAACAAAATAATCACTTAAAAAATACGATAGAAAAAGCAAACAAAAAAAACAAATGAAAAATATGACAACATTAAATGAATATGAAAAATAAACTTAATAGAAAATAATTCAACTTTCAAAGACATGTAATCAGCTAATGTATATAATTGAACGTTCCGGACGTTCCGGATTCAAATCTTAGGATAGGTAATTAGGGGGTAAAATAAATTGATTTGGACTTTAGTACATCTCTCACCTTTTTAAAAGAAAAAAAAAACTTTCAAAGACCTGTAAATAAATCTTTTTTTTTTCACTGGATAAAATTAAGGAAAACAAATAGATAATATGTCAGCAAAAAAAAAGGAAAACCTATAAAATTTGAAACAACTGATCTACTATACGCGGCAAATTAATTACGCAAATTTGCATATATCGCATAATTTCCTCTTTTATTTAATCATTCACGAAATTCCATATTTGGGACACAAAAGCCCATCCTTCATTAATGCTTCAAGCTTCTATCCAATTTTAACAAATAAGATCAAGAATATCACACAACCTAATGTTGTGTTTAATTTAGAAAACAGTTTTCTATTTTCTATTTCATTTCTATTTTCTGAAGATTGATACCATCAGCGAGCTACTGTCTCGACTCCATTCCACCAAAATCAAGAATGTCATCAGACAATTCCTTCTTCACAAGACTCTTCTCTGTCGGGGCCCACAAAACCCCTTGGTCAATCTCAAATTACTCTTCAACTAGGGGCAGTCTTATTTCTAATGTGCTTTTTGTTGTGTTAATTGATATGTTTGCATTTTTGTTTTCAAATTTTAGATTAGAAAAAGGAAAGGAAAAAAGAGGATAATACAAGAAAGATCTTTACTTTGACCCATGTTCATCTTGCGAGATAGTGTTAGAGATACAATTAGATGATAGATATTGTATTTATCATTACATAAGTACAATTTTTATTGCAAATAATTGTCATCTTGTGTTTATCTTCATCTATAAGAGCCAATAAATATGGGTCTCTCCTAAATCATTGTTTAGTGAGTGAGTCGACACGTTAATAAAGTGTTCTTCTTCCGTAGACATGTTTCTAAATCTCTTCTTGCATTCTTTTTAACTTTTTATCTCTCTGTTTAATTATTTGATAATCTTAATCTTTCTATGCATGTTTCTATATATATATATATCATAAGTGCTTTCTTATAAATTCTATGCAGTCTTTAGTGGCTACAAACAAGAAAAGAAATTTCAAGTATAGGGCCTAAAAGTATTGTTGCTTTTTTTATATGTTTTATTGTTATTAATGCATGGAAAGTCGTTATCAGGATGCCAAGAAGGAGGTTAACATGTTAAAGCAAGAGATTGAAATACTCCAAAAGGGACTCAGGTATTAGAAACTTCTCTTTTCTTTTCTATTAAAAAAATGCATTGGTTTTATAAGTAGTGAAAATGATGAAGAGTTAAATTAAATCCTCAAAAAGTTGTCTCAAACTTATATATATGTATGCATGTATTATACTACAAACTAGTATAATGCTCATGCATTATATAAGTTTGTTTTTCTAATGGTTCTAACATGACTCTTGTTCAAACTTGACTTTAGATTCTTCGTTTGGGTTTTATTCTTTAAAAAAATAAAATAACCGCTTCAATTCAGAAAGGCCAACACCTACAATTTTTTCATACAATGTAAAAGAGCATTCAAAAGGTAAAATATACAGACGAAATCAGAACATGTGAAGGCAACTGGAAAACATAAACGAATTGAAATAATTAAAATAAGCTTGGAATTAATTTTGAAAAATATTTCAAATTATTTGTTAATTCTTGCTCGATACATTCTATTAATTAATTACAAAAATATGAGGATATGTATTTAATAAATTATTGATTTGTTGAAAAAGTATAAAGACATAAATTTTGATTATTGAGATAAAATCAAGATATACTTGATAAATTATACGAGATAGGGTGGAAGTTTTCTGATTGTGGGTTTACAATTTTTTTTTCTTTGCAAATGCTTGAAAAAACATAGATGTTAACAAAAATAATAAATAACTTGAGCCGAGCTATTGCCTACTTACAGGTACATGATGGGAGGGGGCACTCCAGCAATGACTTTGGATGAATTGCTAACGCTTGAGAAACATCTCGAAGTATGGATTCATCAGATTCGCTCAACAAAGGTATGAAAAGAATAAACATGAGGTTTGCTTTTAAAAGGAGCTGAGGAATGATGTCAAATCAAAACATTTGTTTCATATCACTCTCTTTTTGCCACGATTTTGACACGTAAATTATTGGATCGCAGATGGAGATTATGTTTAAAGAGATCCAGCTGTTGAGGAATAAGGTTAATCCTAAACGATGTTTTATTTTATGGCTATACTAATTAATAGGAGTTTAAACGAAATTATAGGATCATTCATGTTTACACTCAAATTTGAAATTACAATCTAAGACAACAAAAACATATCTAATTTGCAGATTGGTGCAATGCATGATGAGAAAGTGTGGAAATATGCATTTATAGTAATATACTATATAAAAATGTTAAAAAAATAAACACCTTAATACATCAATAACATAATTTTATGATTTTAATTCCTTATAAGGTGAACAAAATAAAAATAGTGAACTTATTATCCTAAATTAGTGATTTTATCTCAATTTGAACAAAAAGAAAGCCTAAATAAGTATTGTAAAACCATCTCGCAAAA
This sequence comes from Flueggea neowawraea, assembly GCA_948243855.1. Classification (NCBI taxonomy): domain Eukaryota; kingdom Viridiplantae; phylum Streptophyta; class Magnoliopsida; order Malpighiales; family Phyllanthaceae; genus Flueggea; species Flueggea neowawraea. The sequence continues at coordinate 11,707 of CAODLS011346115.1, read as the reverse complement.
AAAAAAAAGAACCCACTAATACCCTATACAACCGTGTAACAACAATATCAACTCAAATACTAAATAAAACGATTATATGATAAAAAATGGTTTATATTAAAAAATAAGTCTGCCCATCCCGCTCTCTGTAATAAATCAAAATACAAGTCCATGTAGGGCAAAATGAACATAAACGCAGTGCAATTAGAGTCAACAAGAGTATTGATAAGATGACGGTGTCACGACTTCCCCAAACCATGACCGGTGTGCAAGCAAAGCTAAAATGAGGGGTTCAACTCAACCCGCATGAACCCGATACCATTCACATTCCCTTTCCATTTTGTGTTAATTAGCCGAGTTGATTACTAGTCCGATTAAAATATTTAATTGAAGTTAATGTAAAGCAGCATAAAAACATTCAATAAGTTATATGGTTCAAAATAGTGCCTACTATGGCATTATAGTATAATATAACAAAACGCGTCAAATGCCAAATATATTCTAGTTAAATCTCCCATAATTCAGTCATGGAGTATCTATTATTCTACTCTAAATCACAAGGTGTCTAAACAAAGTCATTCATACCAAGCGAGACATTAGTGCTCAAAGATAGCAGCAACGACTTAGGAAGACTCCTCTGCACATAGATGCCATAAAAGAGAGAGTGAGTAAAACTCAATGAGGTTAGATTCACAGAAGGGCTTCAAGACCAACTCGTGTGTCAAAATAATTCTCCATTGAACATAGATAGTAATAGTACATTTAAAATACACTTTCAATACAATATCAATAATCCACTTATAACAGTTAAAGTGGGTTATCATTTCACTTCCCTTAGTCCGAAGACTTGAGGGGATATCACACTAATGGGTAGCTATAGCATAAGATACGAACCGTGCGTACAAGGGCCCAAACCATATGAGCTATCATCTCTTTCTAATAGCTGAGACTAAACCACTGCAGAAAAGTCAATGGCCATCCAATTATCTTGATTGCTAGGTTCCCAAACCCAAATGATAAGAAATAGACTAAGTATCCCATTATCATTTTATATGGTACTTAGTTAAGTTCCACATATTAGTTGATCTTACCTTTTGGATTGATGACATAGTAAGGCGAAAAAGTGTGGCAAACTAAAACCATTTTGAAATTCATTTCTCTTTGGAAAACCGTTCTTATATATACTACATATAGTATATAAAGAAAACAGAGACTCACATCCAATATTTCTAAAACACTCACTTGGACTCCCCACCTCAAATGCTAGCATTTGTGGATTGATCATTGCAAAAATCAAGGTACTTTGTCATATTTCAAAACTTTTAACTTTAATGTAAACCTTTTGGAAATCATCAAATGCAGCAGCTAAAATCAAGCATACTAACCCAAAATTTTCGCCTGAACTTGTTCCTAGGAAAGAGGATGCAATCAAAATGAAAAACACCTTTCCTTGTTGAATGTTAATCAAGATTGATGGACAAGGGATGGAAGTTCTATCCTTTGGGGTTGAATGAACGTTCTAGGGGCATGTAGAACTAAAGGGCGTATGTAAATGGAGTATATGGTGTAGGGTTAATAAAAAAGAGAGAGGAGTGTGTTTCTGGTGGACGAACGTGTGAATGTGGGTGGATGTTATAGCTAAATAGGCAAGCCTCTCTCACCCTAAAATCCTATATGTACACACTCAAGGTTTCAAAATCAATTTCTACCTCAATCTAAATTGTTCTCTCTCCTATATAATTGATACCAAATCCAAAATGGGATCCATAAACATCTCTACCACTAGGAGCGTATTCAAAAGTGTTGGTTATTGCAAGCGGTGTTTGGGGATTTAGAGGCGTTGATAAATTGGTCGCAACTAATAATGGAGATAACGATAAGGAGTGCTTGAGGTGATGAGAGGCGAAGAAAATAAGTGCTATATTTATGTACAAAAGAGACAATCATAACATAATGACAACGAAGAAAGATCAAGCAAAGTTTATAATTACTATCATCATCAAGCTGAATTGGTTTGAACTATTTTGAGTTTAGGGACCTGACTCATTATAAAATCAATTAACTTTCTTTTTTAAAAACTATGGGTGGATATCTTCAAAACCTTGATTATTAGTTGACTTATTGTAACGATTAGTTTTCTTCAAACATTATGTGGGAAACCCATGCATTAGATTATCAATGGCATTTACTTAGGGAACGTTCCTCATACGTTTTGTCTTTTGTATTGTTTGTGGATACGTGAGAGACTGAGCCACACGAGGCATGCATGTCATGTGCTTCTCTTCTGTTTTACCAAATATCATTTTGTGGTTAGTTTACGTGTCACCTTTATGGCTTGTGTCATTCACCGATTGGTTCACATGTTCTTGACATGATGGTCCGGTCCTAGTTGGAAGTGCCACAAATATTTCCACGTGGCGATGGGGTGGTAGTGATGTGGCAACCGATGCCATGAGTTAACTCTTGACTGGACCGTGTTTGCTCATATGGCACACAGTTGTCTTTGCCACATGTAGATGACAAGCCTGTGAAGTGGTTTATTGTCTTCACACCAATGAAATACTAACAATTTAAGTACTATATTATAAGTCGTTAGTTGTCTTCACATAAATGACATTTTAAACTTCTAAGCAATCTCATTTTATTAGCTATTTTTTCTGATAGATATCTTCTTCTCCCCCTTGTAGGAAGGAGTCTTGAAGGCTGCTAATCAGTTTCTCCAAGATAAGGTAGTTTATATAAAACTTATATTATTTAAGAAGAATTTCATATTAATATATATTTATATAAAATTTTATTTTGCAGGTTGTGGAGAACATTGACCTCACTAACTTCGGAGAAATGACTACAAATATTCCATTCCCACTAACCATACAAAGTGAGATATTTCAGTGTTAGAGGTAGTTCTTGGTTTAGAGTATAATATTTTGAAATATTAATGTTATAGCAAAATGAAAATAATTGCGAGTTACTTGCATAAATAAAAATTGTATAAGTTGTTATTGCATCAACTATAAACTATCTAGATAACTATTGTGTATTATGTTGACAATGATGTGTTTTTACAATAGTATGTTTAACAATGACAAGTTATATTGTTATATGTTGGTTTATGTGCTGAAATTAATTATACTGATAGTGATATATATTTTTTTACTTTACCTACATTGCTACTCTGAAATGTGCGTTTTTATTTTTCTTATTACTTGAGGATAATGTTTTCATAATAGCATTTTTAATTATTATATGTTATATGATAAAATTGAGGACATTTTTGTTATATCAGTATTTACCATATTATATTGTTAAAATTATGCCCAATTATTACAAGGGACAATTACTATTTCGTTCTTGAGATAATTTGTAACATCTGATTATGCCACTAAGTTTTCAAAAGGCTTTTATTCCATCTCTAGATGTTAACGTAGTCTGTCCAGACTAATAGGGCACGTCAGATTTAATGACGTGGCATGTGGTACACATGTCAACGTGGTTGTAATGACTATTATGCCTCCTCCTTCTTCTTCTTCACTAATTTCCTCTCTCTCACTCATCTCTCTGTCTCATCTGTCCACCGTCTCTCATCTTTGGCTTTAACACAACAAAATGTTCAACCAAAATCAAAATTAATGTCTTTAACTAACTAAAATGTTAAAATCTCTCTCCTCATGAATCCTTCTTCAAATCAATGCCCTAACTTCTTCCAACACCCACGTTGAACCAATGGTGGTTCACATTTAGATCCTCTTATGTTTTGATGATGAAAAAAAAGTGGTAAATATGTTATCCCAATGCAACACCAAGCAAGGCTATCAAAGGATGAATTTGATGAAGAAAAGCAAGAGTTACTTGAGTAAGTAATATGTCTAGAAGATAGCAAAGTTTCAAAGTTACTCGAGCAAGTCTGAATCCTAATCGAGTAAGTACCAAGTTACTCAATCAAGTTGTGACGCTGCTCGACCAAACGCAATGTCCAGAGAGCCACTGATTGCATGAGTTACCCAAGTGAAGGGAGATATTACTCGAGTAAGTGCTGGATACAAAACGCTACTGGGACAAGAAGTTACTCAAGCAGAATACATTGTCATGCGAGTACACGAAGGCTAAAGTAGGAGTTACTCGAGTAAATCAGAGAGTTATTCAAGTAAATGTGCTCTAGAATTTTCACAAAGACTTCAGTTGTTGAAGTTACTTGAGTAGGGGATTTGGTTACTCAAGTAAGCGGTTTTTGTGAACTAAAAGATTTGAGGCAATCAAGTATGATATGGAAATAAATCAAGTTACAATGGTCAAAAAGTTTCGATTACTCGAGTAGAGCTCATTGTTACTCAAGTAAGTGAAGGCAAAGTTTCAGCACTGAAGGTCAAAGCTAGAGTTTCTCGAGTAGACTCTTTTGTTACTTGAGTAAGCACAGGAAAGGAAAGAAAATCAGATTGATTTCACACTCCAACGACATATTTTGAGTCACAATGGCTAGATAAAGTCTAGGGAGTAAATACCTTTTCAGAATAGTCAAGGCATTGAACTTTAACAATCTATTACGCTTTGCAATCCTAATTCTAACTTTGATCATTGTTCTTGGTGATACAAGTGTTATTGTGCTTATTTTATATTTTAATTACAAATAGAGAGTTTGTGAGGTTGGGATTAAAGGTAGATCCTAGGTTGGTTTATTCTTGAACCGAAATCAAGAATTGTAAGAGTTCTCGCTTAGCTTGAAAGTCAAAGTTGTAACAATATATTGAAGTTAGAGGAAATCCTAAGTGGTGATACTTAGGTAGTGGATGTAGGCAAGAGTTAGGTTGAACCACTCTAAAATTCCCTATGTTCTTTACTGTTTTGGTTTGTTCTTTGTGTTCCACTTCGAAAAGAATTCAAAGCCTTGTGCTCCACATTATTCAATCCCCTTTCTAGTGTGGTATTTGCTCTTTCAACCCACAATCGCTTATCATCTCTCTCTCTTTATGCGTGTATAAAACAAACCAAAACCTAAAACATAGAGGAGCATCACCATTGTGACCACCACTGATTTCCTCATCCTATTTCATCTCCTCATCCTTCCCCTTCAAGATACCTCTCTTTGTCCCTTCCCTCAAAACAACGCCGCCATTTCCTCTCTATTTGTCGCCGCCATCGATTTCCTCTTCCTTTTTTCACTTGTCTACGCTCTCTCTCTCTCACCACCACTACCACCATCTCTTTTTGTTCTCTCTCACACTAGTCCTATAAATTGAGTTCAATTAAGCAAAGCCAATCGGATTCAATCGGGTACATATTGAGATTTTTGTTGTGATTGCACTTTATTCGGTAAACATAGTAGTTTTTGTGCGTTTTTTGTTTGGTTAGGTTACACAGTCGACTGATTTCAATGAGCTAGTAGAGAAAGAGTCATGGTTGTCATCAGGGAAGCGGGTGCTGAAGTGTGGAAAAAGCTGTTGTTGCTTTGAATCTAGATTTAGCTCAGGTCGCTGCATTCGTCAAAGAACGTCTCTATTTGGTTTAAAATTCACGTTGTTCTGCAACGAGATGGAGCTCTTATTGCCTTCTTCTTCAACTAATAGCTACTGCAAATTTGATTATCCTATTAGTATATGATTGTGAATAACTTTGCTTGATGGTGCTTTTATGTGTTTTGTAAGCTCCTCGAAGGTAGAAAGAAAAACATTGGATCGTCTAGTTTGTTTACAGAGGAATGTAATTGGAAACTAATAATAAATTTTCTTTCTTGATTTCTTTGCACCAAAAGTTGATGACCTTTTTCTTTCTTGGTGGCAATTTTTTCATGGGCTTGATTGAGTTTTGCTGAAATTGGATATGGCCTTTGTTTCATTTTTTCCACTAAGAAGAGAGAGTTGAAAAATCAGCAATTTGACGGTGGTTTGGTGATGAGTGAGAGTGATGGAGAGAGAAAAAGACAAAGAGAAAGGTGGTGGTTAAGAAGAGATAGAGATGAGAGAGAAAAGCATAGAGAAAAGGACAGAAAGGAGGAGAATAGGGTATATTTGTACCTTGCATTTTTTGTTAGGCAAAATTAAGACCGTTAACATCCACGGATGCAATAGGAGCTTTTGAAAACTCAGTGGTGTAATGGAAGATTTCGAATTAATTCACAGATGAATTAGTAATTGCCCCTTTTTAAAATTATTTGTTTAGAAACATGTTCAAACTTAGAAAAGGTGTTTGCTAATTGTCATTGTTTATACTGTACCAATTTATTTTTGCTTAATAAATTATTAGTAAAGGCCTTAGAGATTAATGTGAACTAAATGCTACACAGATCGTAAAAATGGAAATACGTATATAAAATCACACAATGATAATGATATGCAATTTAGGGATAAAATAGTCTGATTGTTGTGAACAATGTCCCTTAGTGATCACTAGGTCGACCCACCAAGTATTGTCTATTTTGTGCTTGTCTTCCATAGACATGTACCCTCATGATTTTCTCATTGAAAAGGCACCTTAGTGGGTTAAGGCAGGAATTTTCTTATAAGAAACTCTTTTTCGCAACTCCTAAGCAATGTGAGAATCATGGCATTACAATAGCCCTTAGTCGAGGCTAAGGGGCTTAGGAACAATAATGCTCGTAGACTACACCAATTATTATGGACTATGTCCCTTGACAATAACTAGGTCCACCCAACGAGGTTTGTCCTATTTGAGTTTGTCTGCTATGGAACTGGGCCCTCAACATTTTATCCTTTAAAAGGCGTCACAAGGGGGTTAAGGGAGGAAGATGATTATAAGCGACTTTTGGTATCGATTTCAAAGTGATGTGGGAATCACAACTTTACACAATTTTTTATTAGTTTTCCATGTTCTAAGTGAATTAAGTTGAATAATCCAGATTTTTTTTTTATTTGTTCACTCTTTTAATCTTATCTTTTTATCGTTTTTCATGGTCATTTGATTTTTTTTAGTTTATAGGTATCCATGAAGTTTTAATCTTTGTTCCTAATTTTGAAATTTCTTTCTTGTTCTCATTTTTTTCTTTGTTTCATTCTAAGATTTTAGGTGATACATGTGTGTATCTCCTTATTGGAAAAATTGATCTAATTTAAATTTTGAGCACCCTTTCATGGTTTGGGAAAGAAAAAGAGAGCAATTTTCAGTTTTTATTATAGGATAGTTTTGATTGACTTGTATTTGAGAAAATAGGAGTCAAGAGGATGGAGGAATACCCATATATTATAATTAAAAGACCGGAAGGTCATTCAAGAATATGAAAGGGAAACATGGAGGTTCATACGAGAATAAAATGCCAATTTTAAAAAATGCAATGTGCATCGAACTATCTATAAGAATATCAACAAGGATAACTATTTGCACAAATACCAACATTTAGGATCACGCGTTATCAATTGTCAATCTTTCGTGATAAATTGAAAAATTATCTCAAAACAAAACATATTTTTGCAGCCTTTGTCTAGAGTTGTACAAGTGATGTAGAAATGGTGTACGAGTAGTGTAAATCATTGTAAAAAAAAGTGTCCAAATGGTGGACAAATGATTTACAAATTAAATTTTCAACTGATTTAGTTCATTTGAGTTGATTTGATTCAAATCTAATGTTATTTTAAACCAAATTATCAAAATTATTGTAGAAATAGTGTACGGATGGTGTATGAATAGTTAATAAATTAAATTTTAAAATGATTTAGTTCATTCGTACAAACAATTGCCAATCCCAAAAGTTAAGATGGTATAAATAAGTGTACAACTGTCAAATCGTGTACGATTAATACACAAATGAAATTTAAAACTGATTTTAGCGGCCAATTGGAAATTTAAGGTATGACTTGTGTTTCATAATCTTAAGGATAAAATATAGTTTCACAAGTAAATTGTTGCAACTAAGGCTTCATTATTGTTGTAGACACGTTCACAACCATAGTTGGCGTCCCTATTCACATAACACAAACTGGTTCTTTAAGCAATTGATCATTGTTCACCAAACAACATATTGGTACTGCCGTCATTCACAACACAGTGATTTGTGTTGCTTTTAACATAATCACCCCCATGTTTGAAAGTGAATCGGAGCTTCTCAATGGCCAGGTCCGTCACACATGGCCAACGAGATCCATCGTCCATGAATCGAGGCTTCTCAACCAAAAATGATCTGTTGAGACCATCGTCAGAGAAAGAGATGAGATAGATTGTATAGACTAAGAGAGAAGAGAATGATCTCGATTTCGAGCCTAATCATTCGTTGTCCTCGTCAATTGTTAATCGTGAGCGTGTGCGAGAGACAGAGAGAGAGAGAATGTAGACAAAGAGAGAAGAGAGAGTGCAAGAGGGATAAAAGCGAGAGTGTATACAAAGAGAGACAAGAAATAGATGAAAAATTTGACACACAGAGAGAAATGGAGTTGCAGGAAATAAAGATGAAAGAGTCTGGTATTTGTGCAATTTGTTTGGAAAATATGTTGTTGGCCTCATATATTCATTTAATATGTTTTGACGATGACAAATAATGATAAATGATAACTAAGTGAAATTGGGGTTAACTAAATATTTAATTTAAGAAAAGGTTGATTAATTGAACTTAAATGATTCATGAGCTTATTGTGATTCTTTATGTTAGAGATGAATTTGATTATCATTGATTTTTGATGCAATATGTATTAGAATCAAGGTGTTCACTCAAATTTGATGACTATAAAATCAATAAAAATTTATAAAAACCATTTAAAATTAAATTCGTCAAAGAAAATGAATTTGGGAGAAATTGGTATTCATTATACATTTTCATGAAGTCATATAACCATGTGTAAAGGTTGAAGTAGAGGTGTTGCCAGCTCAGGAAGCGCTGGATTCGGTTCCTGGAATGGGGGAACCGAAACCAAACTGCTCATGGGCGGTTCAGTTTCAGTTCTGGTTCAGTTCTGATTTTGACCGGTTTGGTCAATAGCTTAGTCGGTTCGGTTAGCTATTCCATTTCTAGTTTGATCCGATTCAAATCAATTTTTTTATTTAGAAAAATTGAACCTTTGGTTTTTGTTGAAAATACTAGTTTAAGAGGGTTAAAACCACTGATTTAAAAGGTTAACAACTGATTTTGGTTAAATTGTTGGTTTTTTAGGATTGAATCATCGGTTAATCAACTGGTTGAATCGGGGGTTCAACCGTACGGTTCAAAGCTGTTTGGAACCGATGGTTCTACGATTTTCAGAGGGGTGAAACCGGAACGTGAACCGTAACCCTCCAGTTTTGGTCGGCCGGTTCCAGTCCGGTTCAAAGCCGGCAATACCCGCTTTAACTGGGTACGAATAGGGTCGATACCCGTCGGGCAGGGTATAAATTGTCATCCCTACTTCATACCCGTTGTCAAGACCCATAGTTGGGCTCATGACCGGTGTATGAGGCGGACAGTCTGTGGGAGCCCGATCCATCCCTCACAAGCATCTGTGATCAGATATACTACCCGACTTATCCAAATATTTATTTAAAATATTTATAAAAACGTTTATAAATGAAATAAAATCATATATATATACAATATATCAAAATATGAATAGAGTTATAAAATCATTAGAGTTATCTCAAAATACAACAGTGTAGCCCAATACCCCAACAGTAGTCAAATGTGGAGCTCTATGACATAGCAAAGTAGAGTCCCGAATGAGGGCACTTACTATAGTGAAGAAGCACCTCACTAGGTCGAGGTACGGATCAGATACTGAGCGTCCAAAAGATGTCACCTGCGAACAAAGGTTAACAAGGACAACATAAGAAAAAAGGGTAAGATTTCCTAGTGAGAAAACAACACGTCAAACCTCGTACGTGTCTCACAAGACTGGTTTGAAATCTTTTTTCAAACTACTGCACACATATATAGATACCATATAGTATACACAATATATACATAATACATTTGCTAAAATTGTTTTACCAAAACGCTTGTATCCATATCATACAACATGGATTCAGATACGATATACGTATATTTAAGGATTCATAGTACGAGACCAGTATCAATATCCATATAATAGTGTGGACTCCGCCACCTGACTGCTCAATAAACGTGTGTATATGGCCGGATACACGATCATCCCATTACCCCGATAACTAGGGCTTTGACAAAGTATTGGTATACCAAATGTTACATACCCTGTAGCCTGGTGTGCCCATATTCTATGTGATACATACATAATATTTCGCATACAATCATGCAATATCTTTTCCTTTATTCCATCATTTACAAAATGATCTTGTATATATATACCCATATATACTTTATTTTTCATATCAAAACGTTGGTTAATAATAATTACATATCCAGATTATTAATTAACCCAATACTTATTAGTCAAATTTATGCCATAACCAGACATATCAAAAATAGCATACTTAATTTTGAAGACACAGCCTATGTGTCTAAAACTGCTATTTCACTCACCTAGTATCCAAAGCCGTGGATCCAGTCAAATATCGCTCGCGGGTGGCTGCTCCTGCTCACAGGCATACTCAGTTGTACAGATACAGACATAACAAATATCAATATGTGGTACTGATGCATGGTATGCGAATGCAGATGTTGACCCTCAAGTCACTGAACATATGCGTTGGGAGTGAATCCATCATCCTCGACCAAAAATACACCATATACGTAAAATTACAATGTCACGAGCTATTCCCGGGACCGTGACAGGCGTACGAGACAAACCGTCTATGGAAGCTAGGCCCATCTCGCACAAGCCTTCCAGAGATTCAGAATTTTACCCATCATTTAAGTTTCAATACATTTATTGGAAAACATTTTTATAATTAAAATAATTTATATATAACTCAATATATAAATATAAACCAAATGTATATAAACTATATACTCTGGTGAAATCAAATACAACAAATATATATATCAGAGTATACATAAAATCCCAACATCCCACAGTAATCTGGTAAGAAGCTCTACAAAATAAAAGAAGTCCGACCAATAGGCATCACTAACCAAAATGCCTCATCACGGGTGTCCAAGATGCGGAATGAATGCCGAAGCCAAAATCTGTGCACCTAGAAGATAGAATCATCCACAACAGAAAATAAAATGAGGGTGAATCCCAGTGAGGAATAACACTCTAGAGCGCCTCATACGTGCCTCACAGAGTCTGTTTTGAAAACAGTTCGCAAATACCACAAGCAGTATTCATAGAATATATAAATATACACGTTATAGAATAATAGCCTTTCGAAAATCCATTTCGAAAACATTTGTAATCACAGCAAACAACATGGACAAGGCGTATTAAAATCATTTAAGATTTTAAATCATTTATTTTCATGTCAAAACATATACAGGCGATAAGGGACTACACAGACGTGATGTGGACTCTGCCAACTATCATGAAACATATGGACCAGCCATATCGATGAGGACTCGCCTCCACCATAACAGATCATGTGCCAGATCAGGGCAACATGGCTACCGACAACCCTGGTAGCTGGGTTTTATCAGTCATTAGTATACCAAAGGCTACATACCTAGTAGCACAGGTGTCCCTACATCGAAAACCAAAACGTATTATCGTATAGTACAAAATCATATCATGCAATCTAGCACTTTAAATCATATCATCGATATATAATACATATATACCATTTTAAATCCATATTTGATTATTATCCAAATAACCATTTTTATCTCAACCAATCCTTTAGATTAGTCATTTTCGGATACATAAATCCAACACATCAAAAACAAGTAAATAGAGTTCGAAACACA
>CAODLS011346026.1:0-15625 GCA_948243855.1 Flueggea neowawraea | reverse complement strand
TGTCATCCACTCACCTGGATGTCCAAGCAATCGGTCAGGCACCACTAGCTGGCGGCTGATCACGCTGACAAGAACAAGAACCTATAACAATAACCATGAAAAATGCATGTATTAAAAACACTAAATGGAATGTTGGTACGGTGTTGTGGCTGCACTGAAATGCGTGCAAATGCATATGCAACTAAATGATCAAACAACACCCAAAACTTATCCAAGAATTAATAATCAATCCTCTGAATCTCAAAAACATATAATTGAAGTCTCCAAATAAACCAAATAGCATTTTACCCCTAAAATGCCAAATATCACTTTTGGTCCTCAAATGGCAAATTACCAATTTAGCCCAACTTTGGATTCAACCGATGAAAATCGAACCCAAACACCTAAATGACTACAATCGACCTCCTGAACATGAATCCAACATCCATTTCAACAATCAAACTCATAATCTCCAAGAACTTGCAGTCACAAATTCGGATTCCTATGAATCCTAGAACAAACCACCTCAAATCTTCAAGATCCACAAAGATTTATGTTAATCTAGGTCCGTCTTACCTAGATACATAAAAAAAAAAACTAAGATCCGCTAAGAAATCTGCCCAAAACTGAAACCTTAGCATCCATTCAAACCCATTTCGACCAAACACAAAAACCTTCAAAATCGAAACCAAAAATCTCATGTTTTCAACCTCCAACAACCATAATCTAACCACAAACAACTTCCATTTCTACAGAAAGAACAGATTTGAACTCAACCTTTCAATTCGTTCAAAACCCTAAATGAACAAATGTGAAGCAAGAATGAGTAAATAAGAGATTAATGGATGATTCTTACCTTGAGAGTTGAAGTGGATGCAATGAGAACCAATGGAGATGAAGAGGAATAAATTTGGTAGTAATTTCGGTGGTTGAGAGGAGTTATGGTTGTGGAGAAGTCGGGTGAGGGGGTATTTATAACCTCAAAGACAGCACATGCATTTATGTCAAAGTGAGTAGCATAAAAATGGGTATTACACACGTAGTAGGCTTACTACACGCGTAATACACCTATTACGTGTGTAGAAGACCTTGTTACGCATGTAATAGCTTCCAGATCACACTTCGACCCCCAGACGACGATCAACGCGCACAGAACTTGATTCTATGCGCGTAGTAGACCTCAAGATCACTCAACACGCACAAAACCCTCCCTTTAAGGCCTTTCCAGCTTAAATTCATAATTCCAAACATTCCCTGGACCAATTAAACACCCAACCATGATAGAATGATGAACAAAATCTCTCTGAACATCTTACAATGCTATGAAAGCAACGGATTGCTACACAAATCCAATTGAAACGGGTGAGATATTACAATTCCAATTCTGGCAAAATATCAAAAATTCAAGTGTATATCAACAAATTTAGATTGCAGATACATCACCACTACCTCAAAAGTCTCCATACAGAACACTCCCCAAAAACCTTAAAGACAAAGTCGCAGTAAGAATCCCTCTTTATTTTCTCTTTTCTATCTGTTTTCTCTTCCCTCTCTCACACTCCTCTTTCACTCCTTTCTCTCACTCCTCTTTCACTCCTCTCTCTCACTCCTCTCTCTCTCCTTCCTCTCTATTATATATCGCAAAAAAAAAAGCTTTCATCAAAAAGATCTCCATCCATCGATCTAAATATAAAAGATATCCAGAAATTTTTTGAAGATTTCAGATCGTAAAAACAACAAACTTCCATCAAGAACGCAACAACTGTGATTCAGATCGTTGAAAACCAATTTACAATTTTTGTCATCGATCTAAATTTAGAAGACCTCTAGAGATTTTTTGAAAATTTCTGATCGAAAAACAAAAATCTTCCATCGAGAACACAATAGTTTTGATTCAGATCGTAGAAATCCAATTTACAACTTCCATCGTCGATCGAAATATATAAGATCTTTATATACATTATGCTTATAGCATGTATGTTTATAACTTGTTTATGCTATATTTGTAACTTGTATTAGTTTGTACTAATACTTGTATATATTTTACAGAGATGTACAACATAAAAGTATTAGTTTTATAACTTGTTTATGCTATATTTGTTACTTGTATATATTATGTTTATGTTTATTTATGCTATGTTTATAACTTGTATGTCTTTTATAGAGATACAGAACATAAAAGTATTAGTGATACAATTTGTTTATGTTATGTTTGTAACTTGTATATACTACGTTTATGACTTGTTTATGCTATGTTTGTAACATGTATTAGTTTGCACTAATATTTGTATATCTTTTATAGAGATACATAACATACAAGTATTAGTTTTATAATTTGTTTATACTATGTTTATTACTTGTATATACTATGTTTATTCTATTTTATGGTTTGTTTATGTTATATTTGCAACTTGTATGTCTTTTACAGATATGCAGAACATACAAATATTAGTGTTACAACTTGTTTATGCTATGTTTGTAAATTATATATACTACGTTTATGATTTGTTTATATTGTGTTTGTAACTTGTATTAGTTTGTATTAATACTTGTATATCTTTTACAGAAATGCAGAATATACAAATATTAGATTTATAACTTGTTTATGTTATGTTTGTTACTTGTATATACTATATTTATGATTTATTTATACTATGTTTGTAACTTGTATATCTTTTACAGAGATGCATGACATAAAAAGTAGAAATGACACAATTTTGTTACAAAAGTGAATAGATAATATTTGACCAACGGGCAGTGTATTAGAAAAATCGAAACGTAAAATTACAATATCTAAAAGCAAAACTCAAAATAGGAAAAAGTGAATCTGTAAATACAATAAGTGAGCGTACGGATTCAATTTCATAATTTGAAGGAGGTGAACAACGTAATTAGCACTATTAATATTACTCTTTAATAGAAAAGTTGAGTGTAAATTAATTAAAGAAACACTTGGCAAAATAAGAGAATTCTCCCTTACTTTTATATAATATATATAATATAGATATGAGATATTAACTTTTTTTTACTAACGAGATATTAACTTGTAACTAATAGGATATTTAATAACACTAGATAAATTTACTAGTAAAGTTTTAAAGAAATCCTTATAGTAAAGATAATAGGTTTTAAAAAATGATTAAATTGTTAGTTTAGAGAGAGTTGAGGGAGATTTAATATTAATCTTTTTATTTTATCAGTTTTATCAAATAATTAGGAATAAATAATAATGTCAATTTTTGACAAGACAAAATTATAATTTTAATATGTTTAAGGGTTATAAAGTTAAAAAAAGGTCAACGAATCGATATATTAAATCCCGCAAAGTTAAAAGGGCTCATACATAAAAATCCTAAAATTCTTTTTTTTATTAAAAAATAATAATCCTTATATATCCGAACACGCCATAAGGTCGGTTCATGTGATTGCAATTTGCAACCGACCTTACTATTTATTATTATATTACTAATCCATTTCCTCGTAGGACACGCCACTTCCTATATATACTAAAAGTCCAAGGAAATCCCAAACCATAAACTTTGATCAACTACGTGATGGCAAAGCTTCTTTCAGAGCCCAAAATCAACAGAAGAATCCAGAAAAGAGTAGTTGGTTTCTCCGAGTGGGAAATTGATGTGGCCAAGCAGCTTCTGCAATTTAGCCGGGACTACAAAGCCATGCTCGGAATGGACAAACCCAACAAAGAAACCAGCACGAATGAAAATCACAAAGCAAAGCAAAGCCAAGGTGATCATTCTGTATTTTCTTCTGTCGGCTTAGGAGAAGATATGTTTGGTGACGAAGAAGATTCGCATCCTAAAAGAGTCAAGAAGAGGTTTCGACCGATTGATCATATTTACAAGTCGACTCGGCCAATATTAGTAGATGTTGCGAATGCCAAGAAGACGAGGCATTCGTGAATGTTATGTCTTTGTTTGTACTTATGGAAGTTACCATCTTGCATAGCATTATTGTTTTCTGTTTTTGTAAATCGTAAGATTTGTGATGGAGGAATAGAGACCATCAAGCACATGTTACTTGATTGCCCCTACACCAGGACAGTTTGGTTCGGGTCTAAGTTTTCTCTTACAATGAACAACTCCAGTTTTCATTCGTTCAAAGATTGGTGGTTGTTTATTAAAGAAATACATTATTCTAACTTGGTCAAGTTGTCGGAGTTGTGTGTTATTATGTGTTGGTTCCTCTTGAAAGCTTGGAATGACTGGGTTTTTAATGGTGCTAATTACTCGGACCCCATATCTTCTTATCTCGATATGGGAGGAAAAGCCAACATCTAATAAAATTCAAAATTATGTTCGAAAACCAAGATGGAAGAAACCAACTATAAACAACATTAAAATCAATTGTGATGCTTCCATGGATCCATCACAACCTCTCACTAGTATGATTGCTATTGTTAGGAATGAAAATGGTGAAGTTTTAGATGTGTGATGGGGCAAACGAGCCATGAGTTCTGTAATAATTCTGTTGGAGTGGCTGAGATGGAAGCAATTCAAGCAATGAGGGCAGAGAATTGAGCTAGAATCAGATTCATTGAGAACAATTAAGGAATTGAAGATGGAACAAACATGTAGATGGGAGGTGAAAGCTATCAGAGATGACATTCTTCAATTGAAGGTCAATTTAGAATTTTGTGTGCTTACTTGGTTATCTAGAAAATAGAGTGGTAGATTATATTGCTAAACTTGCTAAGGTAACTTTAATATGTTCTACTGATATGCTACAGATATGCTATGTAATCTACCAGAGATTCATTTACCTGGTAATTTTTGTAAATAGATTAAACCAAACTACAGTACAAGATAACCAAACTGCAGTAATAGATTAATTCCTTCAGTTGAGAAAAAAAAACATTAATAATTCATTTTATTCTTTTTACCCTTCTCTTAATTATAACTCTAAAAGTTACTTAATTTTGGATGTCGTTACTTAATTTGGTTACCGTTTACTTAATTTTAATCGATTACTTAATTTTGATGTAAATTAAGTAACCATAATTATTACTTAATTAGTGCTGGAGTTATTTAATTTGAGTTTCAGTTACTTAATTTACTAAAAGAGTCCTCATTGAGGAATTTTTTACGAGTCTTCAATGTAGTACCACCTTCTGTTGAGTGTTTATTTTTTTGATATGCAATTCGCATTGTTTAATTGTTAGATGATTTCTAACTGATATGATATGAAAAAGTTGAAAATGTTTTAGCTGCAATCTAATTTCGTGTTAATAAAGAAAATAAAAAAAACCTTCAGTGTCTAGAAAAACGATATCAAAATCATTGTTATCCAAACAATTATGTTAAAAATTGCGGTTTTCACACAAAAGTCGAAAAGAAAATGAAAACAAGTGGAAAAAAAAAGTTTTAACTCTATTGATGATAATCGGTACCTTACCCGACGGGTCTACCTTTTCCATACCAAGTCAATAAGAGTATTACTCTCTTTTGACTGGGTATGTGTTGGTATCTGATCACAATAAACACAATAGATTATTAACTAATAATTAAATATAGGATTAAGATCATACCTCAAAGAACACAGAGGAATGAATGATTGGGTATCCTAGGAAATAATTTGTTGATAGCCGCCACAATCCATAATCACAAGAGCGAAGGAAACTTGGTATGTATCTGCAACTCAAGAACTAGCAGAACAAGCTCTAGGCGGATTGTGTAGTGTGTGCAAGGAAGAAGAATTTCTTCCTCTTCTCTCACTAAGGTTGATGGCACATTTCTCTAGGAGAGAGATAGGGCTTTCTATTCTTGTTGTTGTAATCAATCAAACATAATAAATGCTTACCGGTTATCACCTCGATAGCTAGGTGTGGACTACCGCCACCAGAAAATCAATCGCGTGTGTCTAGTAGGATACACGGGTTACCATCAATCCTGGTAACTAGGCATTGACAGTGCATTGACATATCAAAAGTTGCGAACCCCGTAGCTAGGTGTCCTGGATCATAATCATTTATATAAATATTTTCAACAAACAAGCATGTAAAAAGAAGACGAATAATTACAGAGGTTATCACTAATCATACTATAGTATTCTAAGTATAGATTTCTTATTCCATAAATATTCCTTATTTCACATAAACTAATTTTAGAATGTACCGATCCTTTAATTAGTCAGATTACATTGCAAGGACTGAAAACATCAAAAACTATATAAGCTTGAAAAACAAAGCCTATGTGTTTAGTAGGCATCCAACTCACATGGATGTTGTGCCAAAAGATCCAATCACGCACCACTAATGGACGGCTGGCCACCTCGATAATCAAACGGAGCTGAAATCAAATATGTTATAACGAAGTTAGATATAGTAACTGTGACAATAGGAAAATGCATGGAATGTATATGCAAGTCCCCTCATCCCTCCCTCCCCCTTGCCGAGATGTAGAAAATCTTATTGCGATCGAGTATCTAACCCTCTCTTTGATAATCTAATGTTTTGTAAAATTACAGTCCTAGTCCCTCAATTTTTAACAAATTACAGTTTAGTCCCAAGGCCACGACATTTTACAATTAAATCCCTCTACTTTTGAAAAATTAACAATCGGTTCTTCAAATATTTTATATTTACATTTCACACCTCAAACAATTGAGATTTTCATTCTAGTCACAGCGGCAAAAATTTTATCAAAAACATCCTAAATTCGTCAAAAATTTGTTCCCAATCACCTCAAGACATGTTTAGTTCTATGAATAATCAATCAATTTCACCAATTAGACAAGTTGACATAAAAAACCTCAAAACTCTTCTTCCATCAAACCCTAACCTACACCAAACATCATGAATCTTCAAGTCTCAACTCAAACCCATTTATCTCTATGTTTATTTTAGCATAATCTAACAAAATCCAACTCAAATTCCAAACATTTTTGTTCAAAATCCGAATCCCTAGCTAAATCCAACATTCAACCTACAATAACACATTCTTGCATGAAAGAACAAGTTTCTAGATGATTCATACAAGAAATGGCAATAAGAAATGAGTTGGAAGAGTGATCTTACCTCAAAAACTTGAAAGGATTGAAGGAGAGCCAAAAAGAAGAGAGGAGAGGTTAGTTTTGGAGCTGGTAGAGTGTTTGGAGTTGATTTTGACCAACCAAATGGTGTGGGAGGGGGTATATATAGACCCCCATCTCCAAAACTCACTGTTTCATTAATAATTAATGCACACTCGAGAAACTCAAAAAGCTTGCTCAAGTGAACTAGACTTTCGATTACTCGAGTAACATAAAAATCTTACTCGAGTGAACCAAACTTTCGATTGCTCGAGTAACATAAACAACTTACTCGAGTAGGCACTTGTCCAGAGGGCTCAAAAAAGAACAAGTCACTCAAGTAGCACAAATTCTTACTCAAGTAAGGGTACTAAAGAATGATCACATCACTCAAGTAACACACTATTTACTCGAGTAAACATACACTTTACTCAAATAAACATGAAACTACCCTAAATTCCAACCGCAATCAAGCGAGGCATTACATCTTTCTCCTCTTATACACCCTAACGACATTTCTTGCATCTTCAAATTTTGCACGTAATTATTTTACAGAGCGTGAGATGTACAATCATAGTAAGTAATAACTATAATTTGAACATATCATGATCATGACTAGGGCTTGCAATTTTCTATACGATCCGATTAAATGACACGACTCGACATGAATTTAAACGTGTTTGGGTTTCATATATACGGGTTGAATTGTATATGACACGAAAAAAATCAAGCTTAAACGGGTTCAACCCATTTATAACACATTTAACTCGTTTAACATAATTGTGTTAAACGGGTTAACAGGTTATACGACCCAATTATATACATGATTAACAAATTTTACCCTAACTATAAAAGCTTCAATTTTTTTTCTCAATCATCAGTCCTCTCTTTTCTACTTTACGCTGCATAAACCACACAGTCCTTCGCTTCGCTTGTCTTTCCTCTCCTCTCTACGCCAAACACAACCGCTCTTTCCTCTCCTCTCTACCCCTCTCTCTCCTCCTTTCATCTACACCACTATTGTCTCTCTCTTTCTCTATCACGACATGTTCTCGGATCATGACTGGCATACGAGACGAACCGTCTATGGGAGCCCGACCCATTTCGTACAAGCCTTAAAGAACATAACCAAAACTAGTTTTCTTTAAACAATACTAAAACCATTTTCAAAGGTTAGTAAATAGAAATCTAAACTCATTTAAAATATAAATTTTAATAATAATAAAATATTTGATAAATAATAAATCATGTTCAAATACCAAATAAGTATACAAAACATACACCCGCAAGTATACCTGTGTAGAGCAATTAACCAAATAAATAATCGGGTACCAACAAAAGGGTACTAACTGCAACTGCAGAATGCCTCACCAAGTGTTGAAAGCTGAGAGCTCGCAATCAACCAAAATCCCCTGTAAATAAGAATAAAGAAGATAGACAAAAAAGAAAGGGATAAGGATCCCTCGTAAGGAAACGACACTCCAAAGTAGCTTCAGACCTCAAGTAAACCATTTTGAAAATGTTTAGAAAACATCACATGCAATATAAATGTATATACATATATATGCTAAATACCAAATAGTAGTTTTGAAGTTCATTTTGAAACCGTTCGCAACCAAGACAAACAGCAAGAAAAGGCATACGTACAAAAATCTTTGTTTACAAAGTATATAACGCGAATATCATGTCGGACGAAAATTCATATAATTTTTCCCAAAATATTTACAGAGAATAATCTCAAAATAATTTCAGGGAGGAATACTAAAGTATTTTCAAAGAGAAATACCAAAAATCGAAAACATTAACAGAGTAAAAAATCATGCAATGTCGATATCATGCCAAAAGATAAACAGAGCTGATAATCACTTATCATACGCCCGTATCATATCAAAACTACGCTGACTAGATCAGACCATAATAACAAGCAACATTAGGAGTACAAATGGTACCCTACTCAAAAGGGCTAACAACCGACAGCCTTAGGGGCTCAAAATAGTACTTCGTCCACCTTAAGGGTCTCAAGGCTGTAACAACAGATACTGATCAAAGCATTTCCGCGAGCGTTGCAGTCATCATGCTCTAGTAAGATATGCCCCATCAATTACAGCACCATATACTACGTGAAAGTGAGCAATAACACAGGTTCACCAAAACTTGATATATCCAACAAAACATATCATACCAAAACAAATCTAACATGAGACCTATATCAAAATCATACGTGGACTCCGCCACTAGATCATATGTGGACTCCACCACTAATCAATATCACATCACATGTTAGGCCGAGACACATGGCTACCGACATATCTAGTAGCTGAGATTTCTCAATGCATTGGCATACCAAATGTTACATTTATCCCTGTAACAAAGGTGTCCCAAGTTAGAATAATTAAACCATAATTTTTACAGAAAAATGTAAATGTAAAACAAATAGATAGTAGTGGTTACACCACTTCAAATCATGAAATAACTGATTTCATAAATAAAAGGACAAAATGAAATAAGCAATCTTTATTTCATATAAACAGAATACTCTTTACGGGAAAACATTTTTCCTCCTTATTGATCAAAATACCCGTATAAGCCAAAATGTTTATTTCAAAATGTGATAACCATTTCAAAATTTCCAGTAATACTCAAGTAGTATTCCAAATCAAAGGTTTTCACATAATTCAGATTTTATTAGGATTTACCAATCCTTTAGTTATTCCAGATTACATGCTATAGTCGTAGCACAACAAGAACACATATAAGTTAGAAGACACATGCTATGTGTCTGAAGCTGTCATTTCACTCACATAGATATCCAAGTCGAATGGCCAAAACACGTACCACTAGAGGCTGTCTAACCTCGCTGACCAGGATACAAAGTTGAAACAATTATCAAAGTACAATCAATGACATGATACTAGTACGGTACTGTGGCGGTACCAAAAAATGAAAAATGATGAATGAAGATCTAACGTCTTCTCGTCGAAAATCGAACATCTCGAAAGATTACGTATTAGATCACATAACCATTCCCAAGGCCTCGAATATTTAAAAATGCTCAAATTACTCCAAAATATACTCCAAATTCCATTTGAATCCCTAGAATACAAAATATCAAGATTGGTCCTCTATTGGTAAATTACCCAAATAATCCAACTTTCGATTTAACTGATAGAAATCGAATCTAAACACCCACATTGGCTCTAATCAACCTCAAGAACTCAAGCCTATAATTGTTTTCTCCAAAACAACTCAAAATCAACACTATGTCGGCCAAAACCGAACCAAACCCTAGCCCTCACAACAACTCATCAAATCTCATGATTCAAGGCTTGAAACGTGATCATCTAAGTCCTATCTAAACTACTCTAGCATCCTCGCATCAGACCTTCAAGAATCATCCAAAAATTAAAACTCTAACTCAACCCGTCCAAAAACAAAACCACCAATTAAAAGCATGAAACATGAATCAAAAACAACAAAGGAGTAGCAATCTTACCTCTAAAGATGGTTAGGGATGATGGACAAGCAAAGAGGAAGTGAGAGAAGCGATCAAATAGTTAGAGAGTGAAAAATGAAAATGACGAACAAAATGGTTGGGGTTTGAGTATATATAGAAAATGAAGGCTCACATACATGAATCAATGTTGAAGTATGTGAGGAGCAATCTTGTGTATGTGAGAAGCAAGCTCACGTGCGTTATCGGGGTCAAAAATCGCGTTCTATAGCTCAAAATCTGTCTTCACGTACGTCACACAAAACCTCACGTGTGTTAATTATCCTCAAGCCCAGCTCACGTACGTGAATTCTTCTCTAACGTACGTTAATCATACACCTCACATACGTGACTATTTACTCAAATGTACGTGAGGCTTGCCAACATATCCTTCTCTATTTCCATTGCTTTCGGACACGTGCCAGGCAATTTATGAGGCTTAACATCATTTACCTTACATAATTCACATTATTAACATCCTCAAACACAAGATTAATACCTCAAATACCAAAGATTAGAATCGAAACAAATCAGGACTGGTCGAAATGCTATAGAAGATGGATTGAAATTGGACGGGATATTACATACTTTCCCCCTTAAAAGAAATTCTTCCTCGAATTTCAAAACAAAATAGATCAAAGCCGAAATCAAACCTAGATCTCCAACCCAAAGTCGAATCCAAATTCTCAACATAAATTCCCAAGGTATGAACTAACACCCAACTTGGTCAAACTCAAAATCTCCTCAACAAACATCAACTCCAAATCTCAAAGATACCTCACAACTTCAAAATTCAATAGATAATCATAGTTATCAAATCATGAACCCAACCGAGCTCACACTCGCTCAAACTCATGGATGCATACATGCAAAAGTTGGCACAACATATGCAAACAATCGAAGCAGCGGATGCAGAAAATGCAAAGGAAAAATACGAAGACCAAAACCAAAAGACACTGACCTAAGAGGCAGCAAAATCGAATAGGTGCGGATAGCTATCCAGCGACCTAACAAAATGGTGCTTTTGAGGAACACTAAAAAATGTTCTAACAAAGAGGAAAGACTAAGTCTGACCTTGACTGACCATAAAAACAAAACATGGAAGAAATCTGGAACGAAATTTCCAAAGAACAAAACTTAAAATACCATCGACACAAAGGTGCAAAGATTCAAAGGTTGATACTATCAAAGCTTAAGGAATCAAATGTCAGAGAGTACAAACTCAATAATTTCAAAGATTAAATATAGAGGGTTCCGATAGTTGACCAAATATAAGGAGCAAAACAAAGGCAAATCAAGTTGCAAACCAGACTGCAAAAAGAAAAGTTCTGGCAAAGACATCTGGTTAGATATGCAAGAATAGGTCCAACTCAGACTTCAACACAAAGATCAACAAAAAGTGGAACAATTCCAAACGTCAATAACAATGGTAGCATAAGCACTCCAGAAGTGATCCACTAAGGCAAAGTTCCCAAAATGAAATCAAATCAATTCAACCTTGTCAATCATTTTATATATTCCCAAACAAATGAAGCCTAAAATTTATATTTCAAACCCAAGTTATTGAACCCAATCATGTCTCAGATCCTTAACTCACAACTATGGAAACTACCTATCATTTCCACATTCTTTATAAAAGAAAGATATCAAATCCACAAAACCAAATCTCTTTAACAAAGATCACCCAAAATTGAATCACATTCTCAAATTTGATTTATCTGAAGTCATGAACACCAGAGGACATACTAGTGTCCATTGTTACTATCAGAGATATCGTAAGTACTCAAATGTAATTTATCCATATTAATATCTCATAATCCAAATCAATTCAAACTCAAAAGTCAATATGCATACTCACAATCAACTTTAGATCAAATCAAAAATCATAATTACTTACCATATAAATAAAAATGTAAATTGACTCCAAATTAATTTCCCCAAGTTTTGCTTGTAATTCTTTACCGTTATCGTATAACCTCAAACGAATTTATCAACCATTGAAATTATCGCACCAACAATCGTTACCAAAAATCATCAAATGAATCAAGGAAATAAAAGAAGTCGTCTCTTGAATTCGTCACCAAATCAATAATTACATATCTCAATAATCCTTAGGATATTTTACCAATACACTTTAGTGTTAATATCCATATATCGTATACCGAGTATCCTCAAAGTTAATAGAATCAAAATATCAGTCTCCGTACAATTCCTTTATTAATGCAATTGACTTCCAAATGTAAATTGTTAAGTCTCCTCTCATAACGACAAATAAATTCACGATATACATGTCATGAAAACTAATCTCGAATTTTAACAAATCTAACTCCAATAAAGCACAAAAAATTTATCTCATAAACTTATCTTCAATTATTGACGGATTAATCCACCATTTTCACAAACATATTATGCTTAGTAATATCATTAAGCTCATCTACGCTCAACGATCCTGGTATTTTATTTTCGAATATTAAACCTCAAATCAGTCTTATTAATTATTGACACCTAATAACGAATCATATGTTTCCTCAAATTTCTGTAATTCTCCAAAATACAATAAGTCGAACGTAACAACAATTCGATTCCAAACCAGTATGAACTCCTTGTTCATACAACATAACAAATCTCAAAATTCTGTTGAAGTAACCTCAAACCACATCAAGCGACCTCAACTATAGATATTCCAACCTTAAATCAATTAGAGAATCACCACATCTCAAATTATAGATCAATAAATATCCTCCTCAGAGAATAAGGAACCACTAACCGAGTTTCCCAATAAATCTCCTCTGGAAAAAGTACTACTAACTCAGAATATTTAATGAAGGGTGGTGCAATAGACAAAATGTGACATCAAAATTAAATGAAAACCAAACGAAGTACAATAAGAGTTCGGGAATAATGGTGTACCAGTATCAGTGGAAGCTCCCTCCGAACTGGCACTCGTACCTCTAGCCATTGGTGGTCCTGCTTGGATTCTCATCCCATGTTTGCTAGGACACTTAGCTACCTTGTGCCCAAGTTGTTTCCAATGAAAACAACTGTCGGTGGCCTTGTGACATAATCCAGAATGTCTCTTCCCACACGCAATGCATGGAGCATATATGTGTTGGCTGGTACCCCTATAAGAGAACTTACGCCTTTGCTTGGGCTGGCTACTCTGGCCTTACCCCTGATGGCCACTAACTGCCTCATTGGTCTTACTCTTCTTATGAGAACGCTCAGAGGATCTAGCGCCCACATTTTCGAGGGTAGTTGCAATACAATCAAGCCTCTGATAAATGCACTCAAAAACATTCGCCTGAGGGGCACGTTGAGACTGCAGCAAATGAGGCGATGTCTCAACCTCCAAATGACTATGCAAATCCCTCTAATCCGCAACAAAATGATCAACGGCCTCAACGGTGGCCCTAGCTGGCGACTCCGAACGTGATCCCATATCTATGAATGCAACAAACAATTGAAATGCATAAACGAAACTCAAAATGTCGACCATTGCCACAGTAATACCATAACAATCAGAAGAGTATACAGAGGTAAATCAAAATGACTTGATCAAATATACCTAGGCTCCAAAACCGACCCAGACGATACAAAACCTAATACTCTGATAGCACCTTTGTCACGACCCATTATGGGACCATAACTAGCGTACGAAGCGAATCGTTTATGGGAGCTCGACCCATCTCGTACAAACCTCAAAGAACAGAACCAAAAATAGTTTTCTTTAAACAATACTAAAACCATTTTCAAAGGTTAGTAAATGGAAATCCAAACTCATTAAAAAGATAATTTTTAATAATAATAAAATATTTGATAAATAATAAATCATGTTTAAATACCAAGTAAATATACAAAACATACACCCACAAGTATACCAGTGTAGAGCTACTAATAAAATAAATAATCGAGCCTGAACAAAAGAGCACTGACTGCAACTGCAGAATGTCTATCAAGTGTTGAAAGCCGAGATATCGCAATCAACCAAAATCCCCTATAAATAAGAATAAAGGAGATAGACAGAAAAGAAAGGGTAAGAATCCCTAGTGAGGAAACAACACTCCAGAGCGGCTCCAGACCTCACGTAAACCGTTTTGAAAACATTAGAAAACATCACATGCAATATTAATGTATATACGTATACATGTTAAATACCAAATAGTAGTTTTGAAGTTCATTTCGAAATCGTTCGCAACCAAGGCAAACTATCATGACTCAAGTGGGGCCGCGACCAGCGTACGAGACGAACTGTCTGTGGAAGCCCGACCCAACTCGCACAAGCCTCAGAGAACAGAAACTACCCAAATTCATATTATTAGTCGACTTATTTACCATATTAAAACTGTTTAACAGGATAAGTTTTCTGAAAACAATATTCCCGAATATTATTAAAATATAATTAGAATATCAAAATACTAAATAATAGTTCAAATAAAATACGTTAAACGTTATTTAACAAATACAAGTTCATAACCCACTACCCGGTGTGGAGCAACTAACATAAAAGAAACTCGACCCGAACAATAGGGCACTCACTAAGTGCAAAAGAACTAAACGACCGCTATCAAGATCACTTGAAAAGTGAAGTAGAACAAAGACAAGAAAAATAAAAGGGGTAAGATTCCCTAGTGAGCGGATAACACAATAGAGCGGCACAGACTCCACAAAAGGGTTTCAAACATGTTTTCGAAAACTACCACATGCACGTATATATCCAAGTAATATTATATGTATATACACTCGTATATATAAATAAATTAGTTCAAAATCCACTTTACAATCCTTTTTGCATATAAAGCAGACAACAAACAATTATCAAAATTTATTAGATGAAGAAATTAAATAACATGTTTAAGTTTTTTCTCAAATCCCAAAATAGCCAAAGTTTTTTCTTTCAAATATTTTTCCAAAATTCACATTCACTTTTGAAGGTGTTCCAAAGAACAATACTCAAATACTTTCAGAGACAAATACTCAATTTATTTCAAATATGATTTCCAAATTATTTTCAGACTTGAATACCGTAGTATTTTCAGAGTTAAATATCAAGATATTTTCAGAATAAATTCCAAAAGATTTTCAAATAGTAGTTTCAAAACATTTTCAAACGGTAGTTCAAAACTCAATAGG
>CAODLS011346006.1:0-12520 GCA_948243855.1 Flueggea neowawraea | reverse complement strand
AATCATTTGCAATCACAGCAAATAACATGCAGGAAGGCGTATTTAAAATCATTTAAGATTTTAAATCCATATTTTCATGTCAAAACATATACAAGCGATATAGGACTAAGCAAGCGTGATATGGACTCTGCCAAATATCACGAAATGTGTGGACCAGCCATAGTGATGATGACCCACCTCTATCATAAACAAATCATGTGCCTGATCGGGCAACATGGCTACTGACAACCCTAGTAGCTGGGCTCTATCAAACATTGATATACCAAAGGCTACATACCTAGTAGCACAGGTGTCCCATATCGAAAACCAAAACGTACTATTGTATAGTGCAAAATCATATCATGCAATCCAACATTTCAAATCATATCAAAGATATATAATACATATATATCAGTTCAAAACCAACACTGATTATTACACAAATAACTAGTCTTATCTCAACCAATCTTTTATATTAGTCATTTTCAGATAAAATCCAACACACCAAAAACAAGTAAATAGAGTTCGAGACACAACCAATGTGTTTGAAACTGTTATTCACTCACCTGGCAATCCAAGCCAAAGCACCAGTCAAGTCTCACTCGTCAGTGGCTGATCTCGCTGGAAAGAACAAGAAGCTGTACACATAAACAACATAAATATCACAATGCAGTACTGTGACAAACACCAAATGCATGATATGTAAATGCAAATGCAGACTCTCAAAGTCGCCCAAAATATAATCCAAAAGTGAATCTATCACTTTCGAATCAAAATCCAAAATCTACGTAAAATTACAGTTTGGTCCCCAATGAATGTAAAATTATTTTTTAGTCCCTGAAACTCGATAATTCATGAAACTATTTTTGAGGTACTTTGAGATTATTGACTAGCAATTCATAAGTCAGAATCCCAAAATTCGACCCCGAACTCTCAGAAAACACGAATTTATCCCGAACTCGTAAAAATTACAAGTCAGTCCCTATGATCCCAAATATCATAATCCATCCTCAAACTTTCTAAAATTCACAAGTCTAACTATGACATAAAGTATTTGCAAAAATACCCTAATTCTGCCGCGTCATGAAAATATTTACGAAAATACCACAATCGTGTTCCGCTCACTACCTCATAAAATCAGACATGCATTCCTACTCAAATGTTTTCCCTGAACACGAATTTGAACTTAGATTTCACAAATAATCAACAAATTTTCCACAATTTGGAAAAATCCAAACCAAACCCTAGTTTCTCCAAAAACACAACAAATCTCTTGATTCAAAGCTTAAATCACGTTCCTACAAGTCCCTTCTAACTTATTCTAACATCCTCTAGCATCAAATAACTCAGAATCATAAGAAATCAAAACCTATATGATTTTTGGACCATGCTTTGCATGCAAAAATCAAAGCTCAAAATGGTGTTTAAATGGAAGAAAAGGAGTTGATCTAACATCAGAAGTGGACTAGGGAGTTGAGAGAGTTTTGAGTGAGAAATCAAAGCTCAAAATGGTGTTTAAATGGAAGAAACAATGTGGAAGGATTCGGACGAGTTGAGAGAGTTTTGAGTGAGAAATCAAGAGAAAAATGATGAAATGGAGTGTTTCGGCCCGTTTTATGCACTGTAGATCAAATGCAACGTACGTCGTGGTGATGCACAACATACGTCATGACCCTATAACGTACGTGGCAATGCTTCCAGTAGCTACGAGTTTCGAATAAACACACCTCAACGTATGTCATAGTCGGACAACGTTCGTTGGTCATCCTCATTCCAGATAACGTACGTCTTACCTATGTAACGTACGTTATGCTGCTTTTCCAGACAACGTACTTCTTGCAAAATGTGTTACATACGGTGTTTACTCTCCCATCACATACTCAATATTACGCGTTTTCCCACATGCACCGAACTTCTCTCGAGGTTCGATAACACCTAATCCTCAACCATTACGTCCAATTATATTCAAGATCACATCGGACTACATTGAAAACCTATAGGAATCCTAATCAAAATGGGTGGGATTTTACAGCACAGGTGCCCCATATCAAAGTATAAATATATATATTCCATATATATTAGATGAATATGCATAGCAGAAATCATTTTACATAAAATATTTGTATATACCTTATATATAAATATTAGATATCATAAACAAAATTGAATATCAATAATCACATAAGCCGAATTATTAATTAGCCAAACCATTATTTATTCCAATTCCAAAGTAATGCCAGACATAGCAAAAGCATAGAATTTTCAAAAGACACAACCTATGTGTTTGAAGTTGTCAACACACTCACCTGGTGTCCAAAGCTGACAAACCAGTCAAGTATCACTAGTAGGTGGTTGATCGTGCTGACAGAAATAGGAAGCTAAAAAAATATATCAGAGATATGTCAAAATGTGGGAGTGTAGCGGTACCTAAAAATGTATGCTATGCAAATATAGATGCAAACGCTTGCACGTCGGCAAAAAAACTATTTCGAACGAAGATCTAACACTCTAACCTAAAAAATCGGAATCTACTTAAAAATACAGTTTGGTCTCTCAACTTTTGTAAAATTGTGATTTAGTCCCAATGTCTCAAAAAATTACAACTTAGTACCTAAATTATTCTCAAATTACCAATAGTCAACCAAGCAGTCAGTATTTCAAAATTAGTGCTCAAACTCTCAAAAATTACAAAACAGTTTGTAGACTCTCAAAATTACAAATCTGGTCCAGAATATGCAAAATATCAGATGTCGTCCTTTCGGCAGAAAATCATCCAAAAACAACCTAAAATCTGTATCAATCGATACCCAACATTCCAAACCATCCACATTACTCCCAGTCAACCTCATAAACGTAAATCTTTAACCAAATACAAAAAAAAAACTTAAAATCACCCAAAATCCGAACCTAACCCTAGCCTAAACCATAACTCGTCGAATCACACGATTTCAAGCTCAATCCATGTTTATCTAACCTCAATATAACCTAATCTAACAACCCTTAGCATCAGTTAACTCAAAATCATCAAAAAATATGAACCCTAGATCAATTCGGCCCAAAACGGATTTTAAGAATCAAAGCATGAAAATGAAGTAAAAACCAAGAAATAGATGTAGCCCCATAAACTGTTTAGGAATGATGAGGGACAATGTGGAAGAGTTTTAGACGGTTTGAGAGATATTTGAGTGAGAGAGGAGAGTAAATGGCGAAGGGTTTGGTTGTTGGGGGCTTTAAAGACTAACATATCAAGGCTCATGTACGTCATTCTAGAGCTCACGTATGTTGCCAAGCATCTCACGTACGTCATCGGGGTCAAAATCGCATCACGAAGCATTAGACTTGACCTCACATACGTTACTCGAAACCTTACATGCGTTGATCATGTCCAAAACCCAGTTGACATATGTTAGGGCTACTTCTCACGTACGTTGTAATATCTCTCTCATTGCCGATCAATTCTCTGTAGCGTTCCGACCAATTTCGACTAGGACTCTGGTGGAACGTCATTCAATGTTGGATGATCTTAGTTTATCTCCAATCTAATTTTTTTGTTTTTGTTTCAAAAAGTTTGAAGTGATGTGTGAGTGTTTGAAAGATGTATTTTGGTAAGGTTGGGTGTTTTCGGGCATCGGGAATGATCTGACGCATGATTGGAAGCGAAGGAAATCGAAGTAGGCTGTCTGAGGCATTATAACGTATGTTGCAAGTTGTAGAATGCACGTTGTCTAGAATTTCATTCACACCGTACGTTGTGACCATACAACGCACATTATCTGGGAAGAAGGATGATCAACATAAGTTGTGCTACCACGTTTTCAGAACAGAAGCTACTGGAAGCATTTTTTATCACGACAACGTACGTTGTACACTTTATAATGTACGTTGTGCTACCAAGACGTACGTTGCATGAAACAATAATGTACGCTGCCTTTGGAAAACACTGAAATGGTGCGTTTCAATCTGTGGTCGTTTAAAACCCTCAAAACCCGTCTATCACTCTTATTTTTCACACTATCTCACTCTCAGATCAATTCTCTCTCTTCCTCCTTACTTCCCCAATGTTCCTAAGCATCTATGGAGGTAAGATTTCAGTTCTAATCACTTCTTTTCATCCATTTCATGCATTTAATTTATGAAATGGGTTTTAGGCCAAAAATGAAATGGGTTTCGAATTTTGGATGTTTCTGTTGAAATGGATGTTGTAGGTTGTTAGATTATGTTTTTTGAGGTTAGATTAACATGAATCAAGAGATTTGATGAGTTATTGACTGAGCTAGGATTTAGTTCAGGTTTGAGTCAAATGTTGGTGATTTTAAGTTGTTTTGGAGAAACCAACGATAGATTTGAGTTCCTGAGGTTGAAATCCACTTGTATGGGTATTTGGATTCGATTTTTCTCAATCGAACTGAGAGTTCAGTATTTTTTAGAATAAGTTTATGTTCTCGATAGTTTTGAAAATTTCTAAAAGGTTCAACCTAGATTTGTAATTTTTGAGAAACCTTGGTATAAATTTTTCATTTTAGAAACTTGAAGCCTGGATTTGTAATTTTGGAAAACTTGGAGACAAAATTGTAAATTTTGAGGAATCTGATTTAGATTCATAATTTTTGGAAAACTTTGTGGTTTGAGTTGATAATAGAAATACTTTGGGAATTTATTGATAAATTTTGAACAGTTTGGAAACTGGATTGTAATATCTCATCAAGGTCCAAATTTCGAGGATCGTTAGACTTTCGTTTGAAAATAGGATTTCTGACGCCTTTGGCGTTTGAGTCTGCATTTGCATTTCATGCATATTATGTATTGTCACAGTCACCGTGTTTGATCTATTGTGAATACTTTGTTTCAGCTCAGTTTGATTTCCGAGGTGACCAGCCATCGACCGATGGTCAGCGATTCGGAGTTGGAAGCTCGGCATCCAGGTGAGTGGATGACAGCTTCAGACACATAGGTTGTGTCTTTTCCACTTATATGTTTTTGTTGTGTTATCACCATATCATGTAAATTGGAATGATTAAAGGATTGGAAATCCTAAAAGTTGGTCTATGTGAGGACTTGACTATTATTGAATTGTTTTTGGAAAATTATTTGGGTTTTGGAAAGAGTAATGATATTCTGTCTTTGAAAGATTTTGCGCTTTGGCAAAAGATGATTCGTTTTAAGAAATGATATAAATTGATTATATCACATTTCTGTGATACGTGTTGAAAAAAAAAATTCTAAATTTCATTTTTGGTAAACGATTGATTGTTTTGCATGCTTTGTTTTGCAAACAATGTCGTAATGGATTTGTAAATTTTGAAATGACTACTTCATTTCTGGATCTGATAAATATTTTGGATTTCTTGAAAATAATACTTATATGTATGTATGTTTTAGACTTCGACATATAAGGTATATCTTATATATCCCTTTGGTTTTGACATACTCGGTCGGATGACCACTTGTTTATGGATTTAATTATACTATGTATATGTTTTGGAGACCGGGCACCTGTGCTACGAGGCACGTAGCCTTCGGTATACCAATGATTGAGACAACCCAGTTACCAGGGGTGTTGGTAGCCATGTTGCCCCGATCAGGCACATGATTTGATATTGATACAGGTGGGTCCTCATCACATTTATGGCTTGTCCACATATTTCGTGATTGGTGGCGGAGTCCACATCACGCTTGTTTATGTCTAGTGATTAGTGGCATAGTCCACATCATGGTTACTTTAGTCTCAGATATGTGTCATATGTTTTGACTCAGATTTAAATCTGAAAGGATTTTGTTGTGCCTGCGTGGCAAACTTTGACTTTGAAATTTCTAGAAAACTAGAAATGTTTTGAACTTCTTTCTGAAATATTTGATAACGGTTTGAACAGATTATGACTGTTGTTTTGAAGTTTTGGCATAACCTTAAAAGGGTTTTATTTTGGAATCTCCGATGAGATAAAACATTTTCTGAAAATGTTTTGTTTTGTTATTGAAAACGCATTAGCTTTGATAAGTTTTGAAGAAAATCTTGAAAAGATTTTGGTTTAGCTTCTGAAGGTTTTCATGCACGTTGTTTGCTTATGGTTTTGAATCGCTAATATATATGTAGCGTGTATATATATGTACATATATGTTAACTATATCTGTATTTGGTATTTTCAAATTGTTTTCAAAACAGTTTTTGTGAGGCACGTATGAGGCGATTTGGAGTGTTGTCTCTCACTGGGTTTGACCCTTTTCTTTGTTTTGTCCATGTTTATTATCATCATGCAGGTAATTCTTGCGGACTGTGATCTTTGGCTTCTAATGCTCAGTGAGGTGTTCTGACATTGCGGTTAGTGCCCTTTTGATCGGGCCCTGTTGCATGATTTGTTAGAGGCTCCTCACGGGGTTCATGTGGGATTTGTTTCTATTTTTGGTTATTGTCTATGTTATTTCAAATGCTTTTAATTTGAAATTATTTTCCGCACTTAAAATTATATATATATATATATATATATTATTAAATGAGGTTTAAACCTTTATTTGGTTTGTATTATTTTATTTAAAATATGATTTTGGGTAATAGTTTTATATATTAAGGCTTGTGCTAGATGGGCCGAGCTCCCATAGATGGTTCGCCTCGTACGCCGGTCATGGTCCCGAAAATGGGTACATACGTGTTCTCTCCTCAGCTCACATACTTTAGGGAAAACACTAACGTACGTAAGATGTCTTGCAGCTCACTTTCCTGACTTTCTCGTTTCTGAACTTGTCCCGAATCAATCTCAAAACTTAACAACTTCAAATCTCACGTAATAATCATCATTAAGGATCGTCAATAAACACTCCCACTATTCCAAAGATCAAATCAAACTTTATCAAAAAACTATAGGAACCCTAATCAAAACGTACGGGGTATTACACGCATACTCAGCAAACAACATACAATCATACACTATAGATACATAGATAGCCTATCTGACTTATAGACACGGGACTAAAATGATCTTATATAAATCCTAAATGACTAACTGATGTGGACTCATGCCACCTGACATGTGTGTCTAGCCGGACACATAGTGTTACCACCAACTCGGGTAAATAGGCCTTGACTGATCAATGGTATACTAAAGGCTACGGACCCTGTAGTGAAGGTGTCCCGAGTCAACAGATTATATATAAATATTTCTTAACAAGCAGACATGCAGATCAGACAGATAATACTGTTATTGAAACTAAATATAATACTTAACATATCATATTAAAATATTGAAGTCTGATCTCCAATCTAGTCGTTGCGACATAAATTTATTCTAAAATGTAACAAATTCATCCAAACCAACATCCATCACTACGAATCATCTAAATCATATTCCAATCATTTTCTTTATAAAAATCATTCATCAAATTCATTAAAAAATAATAAAATCATTAAAACCCCAAATAATTTCTTCCAATTAAATAACATCGATCCTCTTCAATCTTCAAAATCGAACATATACCCATTCAATTCCATGTTTATTCCATCAAAATCAATCAAAAACCAACTCAAATTCATCACCAAACCAACCAATTTCTCATTCAAAAATTCGGATATCAACCTAAACCCAACCAAAAATGCACATTCAACACAATTAAACAAAACCCACACCTTTCCTACACTCAACCCATCATAATGCATCAAAATCCATTACCAATTCCATCAAAATCAAACAACGAATCCAACCCCTAGCCTCAAATTTGTCATTCAAAAAAAAACCCAACAAACCCACAAGATTTTTCATGAAAAGAAAGAAAGAAAGAAAGAAGAAGAAATGAGAGCTTTTACCTCAAATTTGATGGAAAAATTCGAAGGAAAGCGAAAAGAGGGAGAGAAAGGGATGGATTTGAGAGAGTGTGGGTGAATATGGCTGTGTTTGGGAGTGAATAAAATGGAGAGAGGTTGGGTTCTAATGTTTTGAAGAGCCAAAACTGAACCCAACAGACCAGCCAAAATTGAACCCAACAGCGAAAACCGAACCAGCCCACAAAAACAAACCTACCAATTCCATCAAAACCAAACAATGAATCCAACCCCTATCCTCAAATTTGTCATTCAAAAAAAAACCCAACAAACCCACATGATTTTTCATGAAAAGAAAGAAAGAAAAAAGAAGAAATGAGAGCTTTTACCTCAAATTTGATGGAAAAATTCGAAGGAAAGCAAAAAGAGGGAGAGAGAGGGATGGATTTGCGAGAGTGTGGGTGAATATGGCTGTGTTTGGGAGTGAATAAAATGGAGAGAGGTTGGGTTCTAATGTTTTGAAGAGCCAAAACTGAACCCAACAGCCAAAACCGAACCAACCCACAAAAACAAACCCAATATAACCCATCTAAAAACAACCTCAACCAAACCAGTCCACAAAAACCCAAACTATTTCACAAAAATAAACCAAGCCAGTTCAGTAGGACTCAACCAAACCGGCCAAACGAGTGAACCAAACCGGTGGATAACCAAACCAAAACTCACCTATTTTTATCAAATACCATCAAGGTCAAAGAACTTAAATCATTCCAAAACATTCATCATCCAATGTCTAAATCGAGACTCCAAGGATTCGAACAATCAAACTTTAATCATCAATAAATCAAAGACCAAATCGAAATTAATCGTGGTGTTACAATAGAAGTGTAATGTAATATAAAAAAAGGGGCCTTCAAAATTATGTCTTGGTCTCTTTTTATAGTAGAGTTTTGTAAGGATTTCCTCCATCAAATTAGCCTTTTGATTTGTCTTTTTAT
The DNA here is from genome assembly GCA_948243855.1 of Flueggea neowawraea. Taxonomy (NCBI): domain Eukaryota; kingdom Viridiplantae; phylum Streptophyta; class Magnoliopsida; order Malpighiales; family Phyllanthaceae; genus Flueggea; species Flueggea neowawraea. The sequence continues at coordinate 3,796 of CAODLS011346006.1, read as the reverse complement.
CTGACTATTCTTCCTTCTCAAGTCAAAAAATTTTCATAAAAGAGCTCTCTTGCAGCAATTCCCCGACAATCAAGTCTCCAGATTTTAAGCAATCACCTCCTTAAGAGCCAGCTCCCTTGCATGGAGGTGATTTTGTTTTTTCTCAATGGAGGCTTATTTCCTTGAATAGAATATGAATTTTACAAGAGACAATCATTTATGTAATCAACTCTTCTGGTGGTCAAGCTCTCTTGGAGCTGTCAACTCTCTTGAGCAAAATCATGAACACAGATGAAAGCCCTTTGCAATTTTATGGAAGTTTTATGTTCAAATAGGGTGGAAAAATTTGAGCTCCTTTGTACATTGCACATTTGGAGAGAGCCGAAGGTTTTAGACTCTACCAAAAAGTATTTTGAAATATTGCACTCCCTTGTGAGTAAGCCTTCTTGCAAAAATCTCAAGTAAAACTCCTCTTGGAGGACTATTAAGGCTAAGAGAATAAATATAGTGGTCATTGTGGACCCTAATACACTTTTTTTTCCTTCTTAGGGCTTTATTCAAGATGTTCCCCGAGTGGCTACCTTCTTAAAGGATGGTATCTTCTACTTTACTTCCACAAGGGACTAACGAGGATCTATCACAAGGGAAGCTTCAAGCAACCTCAAGTGTGGCCAACCTTTCTTGGTGAGTGACATTATTTTCGTTGAACTCTCCCCTGTAGGAGGAACTTGCACTTTTTATAGGCTCAACGTAAATCTCTTCAAAGGTTGGTGGCAACATACATGGACCTTTGTGAAACCATCCATTTCAAGATAAGTCCACATAGTTTTTAATTGTATTAGCTACAACCATTGTAGAAAATTAAGTTTGGCACTCATTTTTGTCTTTTGGCATGAAACACCATTTTATGGGATCATCCCTTGTGATGGAAAAGTCCCTTCTATTCTCTCCAAGGCCATTTTGCAACTTCTCATGCAAACTAATGGCGGCACACATGAACTTTTGTGAAGCCAACCCTTTGCAATTAAGTTTTCCCATATGTTAACCACAGTGATAGCATATAATGAACTTTGGCCCCTCATTAGAGATTTATTTTTATGAGGTCATCCCCTATAAAGGGGAAAGTGGAATTCGTCCTCCTTAAAGGACCCACGTTCATAGGATCTCCTACAAGTACAAAACATAATATCCAAAAAAGTTAAACCTTAATAAACAAAATAGGAATGGACCTTACCTTGTCTGAAAGTTCCTAAAAAAAATTTCTCCAATTTTTGTGGAGGTTTTAAATTCTGCAGAAATTAAGTAATCACCTCCTCAACATCCAACTCCTTTGCATGGTGGTGATTTTCTTTCCTTTAATGGAGGTTTCTTTCCTTGAATAGAATCTGAATTTTATAAGAGAAAATGTTTTCGTAATCATGCTTCCTCGGAGCAGTCAACTCTCTTGCACCAATTTTAACCTTCTGTTAATAAGGATCTAGTCAATCTCATTGGGCTACAGGTAGACATGTTGTCGGTTCACGAACCGCCGGTTTCGATTCCCACGGTTTGGTTCGGTTCAGTTTGGTTTCAATTATGACCGGTTCAACCTCCGGCTCAACTGCCGGTTCGGTTTCTTTTTTTTCCCAAAAATTTTATTTTTAACCCGCTATTTTATCTCGTCAAATTTTTCCCCGGTTTGTAAATTTTGTTATATTCAGTAATTAAGTATAATACCAATAATACATTGTATTCCAAAGATTTTTTTTAATAATTTCCAAATAAATTAACTATTCTACTAGTAATTACATCACATAATTTTAAACAAAAAAAAAACTCATTAAATTTTGTTAGATGCCCTGACTTGTGGTAGAGGAATACCGTGGTTATAATACCGAATTTAATTATATAATACAAAAATTAACAATACATGATAAATTAAAATAAAAGTAAAAACAACTAAACTAACTCTCGTTGTTGGAGTTGGAAGTGTTTTGTTTGGAAGCGTCATCAAATAACTCCTCACCTTTGGATGATGATGAATGGAGTTGGTCTTGAGTCCTTTGAAGTGTCATCGACCAATCATCAATACAAACTTGGGCTTCCAATGCCTCGAGAACCAATCTCGATCTCTTAGAATCTAAAATGTTGCCTCCACTATTAAAAGTTTGCTTAACCGCTATGGTAGAGGCGGGAACGGCTAGTACTTGGAGTGCAACTTTCGAAACGGTAGAAAATGTCATCTTGTATTGCTTCCAAAAATCTAAAATCTGAAAATCGCCACCAACCTCAAAAACAATAGTTAGATAAACTTCAAACTCGTTATGAGAGCTTGAAGCACTCCTTGGTTTCTTCCACCTATCTGCTATCAATTTAGATCCCACGAACAATTATGAGGAGGAGGTAGGGATAGGCCGAAGTGAGGACGAACCCGATTCCTCATTTGTACAAGGAATAGAAAAAGATTCTAATAATTCATTTATTAAAAGCCTAATTCTCGTAACAATTTACAAAACATTAATATCATCTTCATTTTCTAATCCTAACAATGAATACTAAGTTTCCAAAATATTTTTCAAAAAATCAAATTTGTTGTTAACCCTACGATCAAAAACAAATGCAACAAGATAAATGTCAGGAATAAATTTAAAATAATTTAACCATTTCAATTTCATTTGAAGGACAGAATTTTGAATTTCTTCAATTTTTCTCACCCTCGTTAAATGTATCAGCTGTGTTTAATGCTTGTTCTAAAAACTCATGCAATGTGGGTTTATAAACATGACTAAAACAATTAGTGGCATCATTAAAACATTGCAAATTTTGCATAATTTTTTCACAAATATTCCAAGTAGTAGGTAAAAGATTACTACTTGGAATATATTGAGAGACCAAAGAACATAATAAATTTTTGTAATCAATAGATTGAGAAAGTAATTTGAAAGTCGAGTTCCAACGGGTGCAAACATCTTTTGCAAAACGTTTTGGTTGTTTACCATTTTGATTACAAAAATCCGTCCACTCTCGTCGAGTCCTTGGGCGCCCACATATAAGAAAGAAATTTTTTAATTGGTTGAATATGTTCACTCATTGCTTCTAAACCATCTTGAACACATAAGTTTAAAATATATGAAAAAATCGTCCAACAAAATTTGGTTGACAATTTTTTTTAAATCGTTAACACAAGCATTATTAGCCGATGCATTATTAACCAAAATGAAATTGAAAAAATTCTATCAACCAACCTATATTCTTCTAAAATGTTATGAATTAATCTACAAATATTTAATGCGGAATGAGATTCATCAAAACATCTATATGCTAAAACTCTTTTTTGCAAAATAAAGTTATCATCAATCCAATGACATGTAATGTCCATATATGAATACATCAAAGTATGATCACTCCAAATATCGGAACAAATAGAAACAAGTATACCATTCGATCAAAAATAATTTATTAATTCCTTTTTTTGGTCTTTATATAATGTAAGCAAATTTGTTTCTAACCAAATGTCTACTAATTGGTTTATAAGTCAGTTGACAATGTTCTTTAACTCATTTATTAAATCTTAAATTTTCAGTAAAACTAAATGATAAATAATCAACAACAACCATTTGGGCAAAACCCATACTAGATTCATCATGATTATAATGAAATAAACTAGGTTGGGAGGAAGAAGAAGCAAACCCAGTTAGTTGTGTTTGTCCTCTCGCCATTCCGACTTTTTTAAAGTGCTTGTTTATCATATGTTTTTTTAATGTTCTATAGCCCCCTTCATGTTTGAACGAGTACTCATACGGATAATAATGACAAAAAACTTTAAATTTTTTATCAC
>CAODLS011346002.1:0-11451 GCA_948243855.1 Flueggea neowawraea | reverse complement strand
CTTTCCAAACCAAAATCAAAGTTAAAGAGTGGAAGCAATAAAATAACCAACTCACAAACAAAATAAATCAAATGCAAGATAAAGTAAAGAGAGTAAGGGAGAGAGAAAATTAAAGCCCAATATTTACAATGGTTCGGTCATCTTGACCTACGTCCACTCCTCTAGATTCACTAAAGAGTTTGAATCCACTAAATCCTCACTTCCGGGTGGAGGGAAACCGTTACACCTTGTCTTTTTCGGGATCAACAAGAAAATTGTTACACCTTGTTTTTGCAGGATCAACAAGAAAACCGTTACACACTTGTTTTTGCGGGCTCCACAAGCAAACCGAATCCCTATTTTTTCAACTAGAAAACCGTTGCCACTTGTTTTCAGGACAAAACAAGCAAACCACGCCTCTAGTTTTTACAGGATCAACTAGAAAATCGAACCACTAGTTTTTGCTGGTTTAGCTAGCAAACCAAACTCTAGTTTTCTAAGGCTTACTAAAAAACCTATCTACCCTAAGCAATCAACCTTTCTTGTTACATATATAACCCCAAAGGTATAATAGATTAAAACTTACACCAACCCAACAATAAAATTACAAGTAAATAGCTTGAATGGGTTAGGAAGGTAGAGAAGAGAGATAAAGTGAATAACAAGTCGTAGAAAAGATATCTCTTACTTCTCTTCTGTTCTGGGACGTCTATTTATAGCTACTCTTCGAAATATAGTCGTTGGAGCCTTGAAGTAGCCATTGCATGATAAAACAATTCATGTCCATAAATTACGTCAGTGTCTTCTACGTGCATAGTTCCTTGTTTCATCTGGGTTCTGCGTGCATTGATGACAGGTCTGCGTGCTTTGCAAGAACTCTAGTGGTCTCGACTTTTAAGTGGATCGACATCTACGTGCGTTGTTGGTCTTCTACGTGCATTGTTCATTCTTATATGTTCGTTGATCACTCTTCAACATGCATTGCAATGAATTCCAGAATGAACAATTTTCACCCAATGCCTTTCTAAATGCGTAGTACTTTGTTCTGTGTGCGTAGACGTTCAAGATTGTACCTCTAATATGCACATGTGTCAGTACTTGTCAGGGAATATTTGAATTTGAATTCCCAATGAGCGTCTTGGCTTTGTCAATTAGTCCAACTCACTTCGTCTGATAGCTTAGCAAGCCTTACCATGTGCGTGACTTTTTGTGCTCTCCTGACATAATCTGAATCTATGTCAGATAATATTCTCTTCTAAAATTCTAACACACTGCAACTGAATTTGGCTTTGTTTCAGTCAGGTGCCATCTTCGTCTACGTGCGTTGCACTCCCTGTACTACATGCGTAGAGATTTGTTCTTCAAAGATCATTGCGTAGCATCTTCTTCGCGCACGTTTGTTCTGTCATTCTGAGCTCTCGTCAATGTGCATAGCACCATGTACAACGTGCGTAGATGTGTATGAATATTTTCCAGTAACATCTTCTACACATCTACGTTCTTTGTAGGATCTGCTGTGTGCGTAGAACTCAGCTATGTATGCATAAACGTGCGTATTTGTAAGATATCAGCATATTTACAACTTTGCACTACTTTCATGAATGTTTTGCATTCATCATCATCAAAACTGAACTCAACATCAATTACAAATTGGAATCAGTATTTTCAATAGTTAATTACCATCATATGAAATAAAGATAAGAAAAGATAAGAAAAAAATAACTTACGCATAATATAGAACATTTAGTATGCGAAATTTTTGTAGTGGAATCTTTCTTAAGTATAATATTTTTGCTGGTTATTTCTATATTAGTGTTCGCGTTTCCTTATAATGTAATTGCTATTTTCTTTTTTTTTTATCAATGTGCAATACCTATCTATTGGTGATCCTAAATGTTTGCGTTTCATTTATAATAAATTGCGTTATTTAATTAATATATTATAAAAAAATTTGTTATATGATGTTTTTTAAAATTGTAATATACTATATAGTAATTGAATATATATAATAAAAACAAATACGTGATTTCTCAAAAAAAAAATTGCTCATTTATCACTAGAGAAGCTTGGAGAAAAGAAAATACCATTTACTGGAAATAAATTTTTCACAAGATTCGGTGAATTGGTAAATTCTCTCACTTTCAAGAAAGTCACTAACTCAATTTGATTGAAACCAAACTGACAAAACAAGTTACCTTATGTATATATTAGGGTTTTCGAAGAAGACATACACAATTTATATCATCCCCTCCCAAAAGCATCTTCCACGTGATTATGATTGCTCATGTTCTTGACCTGTCTTCTTACTTAGGTTATCTCTTTGTCCCATTTTCTTTTTCTCTCAAGATGGGAATCTTTAAAAAAGGATAATAATGGAAGAGAGGTGCAAAGTTTAACACTTCTTTCATTGGATTAACGCCCTTCTTGTCATTTAGGGTTTTGTTGTCTTTGTCTACTCTTAGGAGTTGTTGAGTAGTATTATTGTTTTGTTCATGCTCCATCGGTCCTTTCAAGATCATTCCACTTACTTAATTGGCCCCATCCTAAAGCTATCATCATCATTATCATTTTACCCTCACTTATTTTTCTCACATCTTAACCCCTCATGTCGGAAAACACCTCTTACTAGCTCAAATTTAGTCCGTCCATGTCACTTAAAACTAGTTCAAATTGTTAAATCTGTGTGTAATCAATTTTTAAGTATAGAGTGACCTCTTATAATAATAAAAAAAAACACTCCTCTACGACGAATCATTATGAACTAATTTGAGTTAAAGTGTATTGGTATAATTAAGATTCTAAATTGTCAAAACATATGATAAACTCAAGACTAAAATGTTAGCTATATTTTTTTTTACAAGTATGTTTTAGTTACATTTGATTATCTGAAGAGAATCAAAAATATTTATCAACTAAGGAGAATATTTTTCAACTCTAATCACACCATCCGTCAATATCATCCGATCTAACTTTAACAAAAGATGCATTTTTCACTCTTCAATTTTTCAAATCTTGGAGAATGACCTTAATGTTGATCATATTCAAATTGAAAAAATATTCATTAGCAGATTGAGTAGTTTTTTGTTAGCAAATTGAAACGTTGATAGATTAAATACTTTGTTGGTGAATAAAAGAATTTTTTTTTATCTGATGTACGAGACAATTTAAATGAACTTATTGTGATGTTGATGTCGACAAAACAAACTAAAGCCATGTAATTAAGATACACAAATCTTCAATTTGAAAAATTATCTTCCAATACTTGTTAAAAAAGAAATATCTCCCAATTACGTGCAGGGCTATAGTGGTGGAGTTTGCATACATATTTTGATCTTGATTGGATGTTTTGTTATGATGTTAAATTTCTTGAAATTAGACACACAAGACAAATGAGCAAACAATTCATGATGGGAATGTTCACAAGTACTCCATATTCATACTTCATGCGCAACATCTGTACATTGCAATGATACATATTTACCAAGAAGAGGAAGAAGAATAAGAAGAGGAAGAAGAGGAAGAAGAGGAAGAAGAAGAAGAAGAAGAGGAAGAAGAAGAAGAAGAAGAAGAAGAAGAGGAAGAGGAAGAAGAAGAAGAGGAAGAAGAAGACGAAGAAGAAGAGGAGGAAGAAGAAGAGGAGGAAGAAGAAGAAGAAGAAGAAGAAGAAGAAGAAGAAGAAGAAGAAGAAGAGGAAGAGGAAGAAGAAGAAGAGGAAGAAGAAGAAGAGGAAGAGGAGGAAGAGGAAGAGGAGGAAGAGGAAGACGAGGAAGAAGAAGACGAGGAAGAAGAAGAAGAAGACGAAGAAGAAGAACAATTTCCACAAAGAGTGTAATAATATTTTTTTTGGGTTTAATATATATAGGTGCCTTTTGGAAGTCTTACTTTTCAAAATTGAAGGGGCCAAAAGGAAAAACATTTTTGATACCTAATTAGTTTAAGTTCACGTCGAATAAAACTCTTGCATAAATAATAGCCAGAATCAAAATGTAATCTTAATTTATTTGAAATGCTTTACCCTTTTTTTTTAACAGCCTCACTAGAAGACATTATCCAAATATCCACCTCATTCAGGTGTCACTCGAATTCGAGACGTGTGTGTCCAAGACATGGTGTTCATTTGTTAGGGCAAACCAGTCGTGACTGCTTTACCACTAATTTGGCTATATCACAGTATAATGAATTTATTAACCAATATCAAATAACTCAAATTACGTTGTTGTTTTTCATATGTGTGTAATTGAACTTTAGTAGAATTACGAGCCCTATGCACCTATGTATAAACAATTTCATTATGTAGTACAGGAACTCGATCAGAACCTATATTGGTTTGTTATATATATTTATTCGTAAAATATTGGTTTAATAATATTTTTGACAAAATTACATGGTTTGTACCCATTTTCAGCTTTCCTCATAAATTACTTTCGTTATATTAATTTTCAAGAATAGTTTTAGCCAAAATGTCTTCCACATATACCATGCATATACTTATAGGTTCTAATATACTAATAATATATGAATATGTACCATTACTAGTCATACTAACTTTTATATTAGGTACATTTATGATTTTCTTTTTCCATTTCAAGGGTTTTTTATATACTTACGTTCAATATTTTTATCGTTTCAACCACATCATTTCAAATTGGGTACCACAGTTTTTATCTTTTGTCACTTTTATTATTTCTCAGGATTAAAGCTGGGCATTTTGGCCCAGTCAGTCAGTGACAAAGCTAGGAAATTCTTGGTCCAGGGACACAACTTTATCGCCGTTAGATTTTATTTCAATACCAACAGTTGTGCCTCTGTCACTGTGCCATTTTTAGGCACTGGATGCTATCAATTTTGTGGCTGATGAAATTGTTGAGTTAAGCATTAAGAGGCAGGAAATTTCATCTGTAACTAATTTTAATTTGCCCGGACATTTGATGCCTATTACAAGGCTTGGGTGGTGCCAGTGGCTTGGTGCTGCCATTTTCACTTGGGGTTGGCCTATAAATAGGGACGGGGCCGGCGGCAGGTAGGGGCACGTGCCCCCACCAGCCCCGGTCTCCCTCCATCCCTACAACCAGTAGGCTGGCCGAAGTCCGGTCTAAAAAAATGATCAGGTTAGGCTAATATTATTTGGCCCGTAGGTTTGGCCAACCCAATTTTTTTAAAAATAAAATAAGGTCAGACCTAGACTTATGAAATGACCTACGGGCAAGGCTGGCTTGACACGAATATATTTTATATTATATATATATAATATATAGTATATTAATATTAATTTAATGTATTATATGTTATAAATTAGTAAAAATGATACGAAATATAAATTTAAGAGTTGTTTAGTATTTATTAAGGTATAATTTATATAATAAAGTATATGTTAAATTATATTTTGATTAAAAATATGGAATATTAATATTTAAAAAAAATAGCCATAGGCCGGTCCGGTCCGACCCGTCCTTTTGGATGGACAGGTCTAGGCCATAACTTCAACCCGAACGACCGGGCTCGGCTCGACCAAGTCGACTAGGTTGAAAACTTAAGGGTGGCATAGCCCGGCCCAATACCCACTCCTAGTTAGGACTCCATTTATTTTTTCCATCGGAAAAATAACAGAATCATATACATTGTAATATAAGTGTCAAAAATTTTCTATAAATATATTATTATCAAGCCTTTTGCTAATATGGCAATTTTTTTCAACAAAATAGTGCCACGAGAGAATGCTATGCCAATCTGCCGCCAGAATTAGTCAAATTCTGAATTACGATAAAAGTGATAATATCAAATGTAAATCTATTTGTTGTTGTTTCAAATTTGTAACAAAGTATTAGCCACCGAAATCACCAACATTTGATGGAATCCTACAAAATAAAATAAAGTCAGAAATCGAGGATTGTTTCTTAGGAGCACTCCAATACTTTAAGTCAATAATTTTACAGAATTTCAGTATATTTTATAAGTGATAAAAACATACTTCAAAATGAGAATGACCCCTCCTCCTCTAGTAGAGTCGGAAGGTTAGTGATAATAGTACAAAACGTCTTTTTCTTATTTGATGACCATTTGATCTCTTAAAGTACACTTAAAATCTTATCTTGATCTTCTATTAATTTGACATAATTGTCATAGATTAATTGTAGAGAAATATCTTCGATGGAGAATTAGTATCTTATAGGATGTGGCTCTTTTTAGATCTATAAGAGTTTTTTTTATTGGGTGTCAGAAAACGAGAGAAGTATTACTTCTCGAGAAATATGTAAATTTTTTTTGATTGGTTGAATAAAAGAAGTTGAACTTCTTGAAAATTCAAGTGTTTGAATTTCTTTTAACCTTGAGAAGTAACTTTCTAAGAGGATCAGTAAGTCCAACTTCTTTAATAACAAATCAAACATTTTACAAATATATCATCAAAATACTATTTATTTGTAATTTTTTTATTTATTGTTAAAATTTTTAAAATTATTTCAATAATAAATTTTGATAAATTATTTTATAAATAAATTTCAATTTTATATAATTTATAAAAAAATATTTTATATTTTTAGGATTTTCAAAATATGTTTTATATGAAATAATTTCATTTAATTAAATAAATAAATTTTGTCAAATTTTAGAAATAGTCTTCATTATAGAATTGTGGGAAAAAAATAACTTTAGTTTTATTTTTTATAAGAAAAAATATGTTATGTAATAAAAATAAATATTTTTAATTTTTTATATTATTAATTTAAATTTAATAAATATAAGGGTATTATTTACTTTTTTAATTAACTTCCTAGAAAGTATAGTTTTGAACCAAACATAATAAATTTCATTTCTCAACAATTCAACATATCAATCAAACACATTTGTAAGTTATTTCTTAAAAAGTTACTTCTCGAAAAATAATTTTTTAAAAAATTGAATCAAACGAGCTCTAAGTGGTAGGTTATGAGACTCTTTATGAGTTTTATGCTCCGTGTCACGCTACTATTTTTGCTAAGCTTTAAACGTTATAACAAAGGTAATAAAAATGTCGCACATTATGTGAAATCGTGCTGCCAAAATTCATAAATTATAGACATCAATGTGGATGATATATATGATACTAATTAAAATCAGATCAAATGGATCACTCAGGAAGAAAATGGAATAACTTGAAATCAGTCACATGTGCTAAATTGTCAATTTGGTCCATTTGGTGCCATATATACATCATGAATGCTCGACAAAAAGGTCGGGATCACAATTTGCATATTGATTAGCAGCCAATTATACAGCTTGAGCGTACAGCTTCTTATCCAAAAGTTGACTATTTTGTTTCCTTCTGTTGATTGAAAGTAAATTAACTCAATTGGCCCAACCAAGAATAAGTAGGTCGATTTATTTAATGAATAGAATAGACTAATTATCTTTAAGCATTTATAAAATTTAGACCCTGTGTTTCCAGTATTTTTACTTTAATAAGTATAAATTTAAGCTGATGTACGGAATTTTAATTTTCTTTATCTAAATATTCATCATGTTCGAATTCACACCAACAACTTAAACTTTCGAAATGTATAATTTTAGTTTTATAAGATTAGAAAATATCCTCTAATAAAAAAGAAGTAGAAAAAATTATTCATTTTTATTCATTGAAATTAATGATATTGTAGTTTAGAAACAAATTCATTAAAAGGTTTTTTGCTAGTAAAAATTCCTTGGAATCAATTTTCTTATAAGTTAAACAATCAAACAATTTCTCTATAAGTTAAACACGTTAGAACATTTTCAAAAGATTTCTCATTTTCTCTAATTAGAATACTATATTTTATTTTAATTTTTATATTAATTTATCTTAAAATTTATATAATGATTCATTTTTAACTTATTAATTAATATTTTATTATTAAATTTAAAAATAAAGATAAATAAGTTTAACTCTACATAAAATATAGTATTTTAAGAAAAGAGAATGAGAAGTCTGTTAAAATGCTTTTAGGATGAATACGGATAGAACCAAAAGGACGAAAATTGGGAAAGAAAAAAGAAAAAGAAAAAGAAAAAAAGATAGAAAATTGGATTGCGTGGTTGAAGGAAAGAGGAAACGTGGGACTGTCGCAGAGGAGCGTGGGGATGACGTGGCCAACCATATGATAACAGAAAGCAGAAGTGGGGAATCGGCTCGCCGCATATGAACGGTGGAGCTTCTAACGTATCGAATATTGGTGGGTCCCACCTTAAAGATTCTCGATATTATCAGACATCCAAAATTATCAAAATGACTTCACCGCCTCCCTTCATCATCTTTCCCCTTTTCCGCCACAATTTCCATTCCCAGCCATTCACCATCAAATGGCAAGCCCAAAATGTGTTTCCACTATTGTCCTTCACATTCTTCTATTTTCCCATAATGCCCTATTATATTCTTCCAGAATTTCCTTCTCCAAAAATTGACACAACCAGTGTTTTAAGACTCGAACCAGACATCAACCCGGTCAAAAAATCGGATCACTTGCTCACTGGTTGAACCGTATAAATTTTACATACATATAAAATTTAATTTAGATAAATGTGAAAAAATTAATTAAGCAAAACAAATTCAACATAATTGAAATGGGTTAATTTTACTTGGAATTTCATTCTTTAGTTTAAAAAAGAAACACATAAATTAAATTTAAAATGGACGATTCCAAAACTCTAAAGGACCAACTCACAAAACACTGACTTTTTTGCTTGTTATAACAGTAGAATTCGAACCATTATATAAAGAAAAACAAGAGAGGTTAATGTAAAGGTTGCATCCTGTCTTTGATCTAGAACTCAACAATTGAGAATGGATGGAGGGGTGTGGTTGAAGGGCCTCTAATTTATGCTCTTTATGGAATCCATAATCACAACCTCTTTAATGTTGGGTTCAATATTTCATCAGATCAAAGGGCTGAAACATCTCTCCTCTCTTGTTTCATCAGTCCATTATTGTTATTTTGATTCCCCTACTTACCTTACCAAATTCCCGGTTCAACCGACCCGGTGACAGGCTCTTGGCAGGTTGAATGCATTCCTGGTCCTAGTAGCCAAACCGTACAAGTCAACCAACCGGTCCACGATTTTTCTGGTCCAACTGGCCGTTTCGGTCTTCGGGCTTTAAAACTATGAACACAACAGATTGCTTAACTGATAAATTTCTGGTTAAGTAACAAATACATGATTACAAAATTATCCCTACCAAGCGAAGAGAATTTTGTAAGGTAAAGACTGTTTTGTAATTGGTGTTTTCTTGTTTTAAATGAAAACGCTAATAAAATGAGGTAAGGAAATATCACTTTTTTTATTAAGCAGAGATAACAAAAATTTCTCCAAAAAATTATAAATTACTTATTTAGCTTATTTGTTACGTTTTTAGGACAGTAATTTTTTTTGGGAAAAGTGAGAAATTAAGTAAACTCTTCGTAATATTATAATGTTAACAATGTTAAATATACAATATATGCTAGCTAATACATAAAAAATAAACAACACCTTACACTTATTTTGTAAAATCAAAGTAATGGTAAAGAACAAAATGAGGAGAAAAAAAGACGGAATCGGGCATTGGGTAAACTCTAGTACTAAAAGATTATAGGTTTGATTTCCGATGATAACAAATAAATTAACGTAATAAAAAAGACAAAATTGATCAAAATCTAATGAGACAAACAAGAATGTTACATAAATCTTGTCACGTCTCTTCAAACAAATAAACATAATTATAATAATGAAGTATTTTTTTTAAAAGGCAAGATAGAACAGGAAGAGGATAATGGGGATGAGTGAATGTCAAGGTTTTAAAGAAACTGATACCCATCAAACATCGGGTTCACATGAATTCACGTGAACCAACCCAAAGCATTTCTTATCAACAAACTCACGCCCACAGAGTTGTGACTTTTACGATACTTAGCCACAATCCAGTCTTTTTCACACCAATCTCTCTCTCCACCAACACAAAACCAGATGTATTCTCATCGCAAGTCGCAAGCTCTAAACTTGCTATGTTCGAGTAAGAATGAATGAACGGTTCTGGGTTCACTCAGGCCTCGATCAATCATAAACAGAAACACATTTGGCAAGCAACTCAATAAGGTGTTGTTAATATCTTCAATGGACACGAATTAAAGTATTTTACCCATTTATTTTATGGATATTAAACTTGTCACCAGTAACCTGTTATTTTGTATGGATAAAGGTGCATAATATGTCTATATATAAACTCTTATTCATAATCTCATAAACCCATCACATATGGAATGTACTTATATTAGCATGCAAACATATACACATGCATCATACCATCATATATTATTAGACTACTTGTACCAGCATATAAATATATTATCTATTACCATATATTTGATAGCTACCAAAATACACACAAATACATATATTACAAGTTCTATAAAATCATACATATACACTCACATACACAATTTTATATCTACTTACACTGACACCAACATACAACTATTGACACGTATATATACATCTACCGATACACGTAATCACGTACACAATATAAGCACGTCAAATCCTAAACTTCCATCCTGCAAGTTATGTCTATTACCAATATAAAATCTGAGTCTTGCGAGGAAAAACAAACATATTGGAAGTAGCCAGACTAGCACATTAATGTTACAGAAACGGAAAAAAGAACATATGCACGATATATGATCATTCAAATTAACATCCTCTCAATCCGGCAACTTAAGGCTGAAAAACTATACCCTTTATTCAGTTCATTGAAGAAAAAAGAAAAGGAAAAATGGATCTTTTTTCATTCAATAACCATGACTGGTCAAATTACTTGATAACCGAATTTATTTGTGAATCAAAATCTCAAAAGCAATCTTGATATCCCAACAATTCCAGGATGCATGCTACATTTGCTTGTGCGGAACCTCTATACTCGCAAACAAATAAATAGAATCAGTTCCAAGAAACAAAAAGTAGATGTATGTCCATGCTAGTTGGTTTCGATTTCTCTTCTATTTCCTGACAAAAGACACCAGAAAGAAATCCGAAGAAAACTTATGTTGCGAAGGATCAGACTCCAAAACTTTCTTCTATACATCATGCTTCCAACACATCAGGAAACCCACCCCTGTCAATCTTCTAGCTAATGCAGGAAAATGTTAAAAAGTTAGTGAAAGAACAAAAAAAAAAAAACTCACCCCATGACAAAGAAAGACGTGGTGAGGCAGGGTTGCAAGTGAAGAAACCATAAGCAGGAAAAGAATTATTGAATTTTCCGTTTCTTCCTGAGAAACAGAAGCATACAGGCTGCAATGGCGCAGAAAGGAATTAAGGATATTGATTTCAGCTCAAGCAAAATTGCCCTCCTCTAATCTACTGGGCTCAAGCTGTCTACGTCCAAGCAACTCACTGGTCCGTCTTGATAAAATGAGCATTCAAGAGCTTTGAGACTGAGAAGCCATTGAAGGAGTCAACCTCAAATAGTTCTTTTAGCTTGTCATCGCA
>CAODLS011345962.1:0-19658 GCA_948243855.1 Flueggea neowawraea | reverse complement strand
ACAATTCTTGTGCAGTAAGGTTCAGACGCTACAAGAGATACTGACCATTGAAATAAAACCTGGTTGGAAGAAGGGCACGAAAATCACATTTCCTGAGAAGGGTAACCAGGAGCCTGGTGTTGTTCCCGCAGATCTTATTTTTATAATTGATGAAAAGCCGCATGAAATTTATAAGAGGGATGGTAATGATCTAGTGGTCAACCTGGAGATAACGTTGCTGGAATCTCTCACAGGAAAGACCATTGCTCTGACTACATTGGATGGAAGGAATCTCATGATCCCACTGGCAGACATTGTCAAACCTGGTTCTGAGGTGATAGTCCCAAATGAAGGAATGCCGATTTCAAAAGAACCGGGAAGGAAGGGCAATTTAAGAATAAAGATTGATGTCAGGTATCCATCAAGGCTTACATCAGAACAGAAATCTGAGCTAAGAAGAATTTTGGGAGGAGTTTCATAGCAGTTATTATAGTTTACTCTCGTCGGACAGAGAACTGTTGTTGTTGCTGTGCGTACTGGATGTAAATAGAGTTTTGGTGTGGATTGTAGTATTTGAATCCTATAGGTAGGTTCCTGAAGGTGATTGGTGATATTACTCTATTAATCTTTAGGTTGTTGGTTCTGCATAGTAACGTAAGTGAAGAAAACGGAAAAATTTTACCTGGCTTCTGTCATTTTTTGGCTTAATTTATTTTAGGTTTAGTTTTGATGCATCTTTTGCTGAACAGATGGTGTAATTTAATATGTTTGACATTTGAAAAAGAATACGAAATTCATTTATCCCATTTCTTTGAAAGGTTTTGATTTGTCGTTTAAAAGCTTATTGTATTCTTCTTTCTGGATGCGTGCGTGTTGTGTTTGTTCCTTTTTTTAGGACTGAGTGTCTAATGTGTTGGCATAAGAATTGTTTGGGTTTTGTTAGTTTATTTTTACTGAAATCAACTCCTGTATCGATTTTAGACAGCAGTAAATAAAATGACTTCTCAAAAAATTGTGGGTGAGGTCTGATTGCACCTTACAAGAAGTGATAATTACGTCATATACCACAATAATTTTACACAATTTACTCTATACGGACTTGATATGTTTATATAGATACACTTTATAGTATTTTCATCTGTGCGTTTGTAATTGTTAAATTCACGGATATAATTTTTAAATTCATTGACTGTTGTTTATATTTGTTTATAGTTGTTTTATATATAAATATATATAAAACAACATATAAATAACTATAAACAAATATAAATAACGTGTAAATAGTATTCAAAGTACAACGTAAAATATAATTTTCAAAAATTGGTTGAATAACTCATATAATTTTTAAAAATTTAATTTAATAACCGGTATAATTTTAAAAAATTTATCAAAATATAAAAAATTATATAAATTCAAAAATTATGATTCTGACCCTTACAAGAATCTAAGCCCCAACAAACTATTTGGGCCTTGAAACAAGAGATGAGCTTGAAGAAATTTGATCGTAAAACCAGAAATGTCCAGACCCAAAACCAACCATTGAGCACATAAAATGCCAGCTCTTCTCTTTTACCTATATGCAAGTTGTCCCCAGCGTTTGGCAGCCACTCAGACAATTGCATAAACATGAAAATCAGTACAAAGTGACAAAATTGCTACCATATATTACACATAAAACCCTTTTTAATAAAGGATATTTAAATCGTATTTTCTTACTTACTTTTAAAGTTTAAATCTGTTAAGAGTCCAATCAGCGGAGGAATTTAGAAAAAAAAAAGAATGAGTGTCTTAACTAACAAACAATCAACAGATTCCAAACACTGTGTTTGTGTTTAAGAGAGTGATAATCTATGTTGCATGCATGTTTTTAATTGTCTGGTAGTGTTCATGCTAGCCATGAAATAATTGATTAGCTATCCCAACTTAACATGAACAACAAATTATATCTGCTTAATTGTTTAATTAGCACTGAAACAATTGGGGTGCACATGGCCACCACATACTGCTGAAGATTCTTTGGTTAAGGCTGTTTGTCTTGCACCTTTCGTCTTTTTCATCAGTTCTTTCCAAATCTCGTTTTCTTTTGTATTTTTGTGACTGAAGAAATCAACTAATCATCAAAAGCTATCAGACAGCAATTTCAAAGAATGGAAGGAGATAGATTCAGGACACTAGTTTATATAATATACTCACACTATATTAACCTTTTCCTCAAATCGAACTCTCGACCCAATAACACCACGACCATTAAATTACAAACCTATTGATCAATACTTATTAATTTATCTATTAATGTCTACCCAGTGAATAACGATACTTATTTCTTATCGATATCTTATAACTTACAAGACAATTTATAATATAATTTAGCAGCAAAAAGGTTAGCTTGTTCAATTAATACGCATAAAATTATTTGTTGCTTTCTCATTGTGCTCTTGTGGCGTTCACCTGTAACTATCTTGAGACAAACTGCATGAAACAGAAGTTGAATTATAACAAATGATGGCATGCAATGGAAGCCATGCAGATTCTAATTAACAATCATTGAAATATTTGTAGCATAGCTTCTTAACTTATATGATTGTCTTTGATGCTAATTTTATCGTGTCACGGTTCGGAACACATCACACATATGGAAAATGACATGGATATATTGCATACAAGTATGAATCTCTCGCTTTTGCTTTAGTAGATTTTAGTGAAGTGGCAATCACATCCTGTTGTTTACACAAAGTTGAGGATTCCTAATTTTTTTTGTCTTATCATTGTCTTTTTCTTCTTTTTCTCTTTCCAGCAAATCGTAGAATCATTATCTAGAAATTTCAATATGTTAGAAGCCCAAATTAATTCGTCGCGATTGTTCTCTTTGAGAAAACTTGGATGTAAGCCCCGGCCCGGTAGCCCAAGTGGTAGGGCACCTTTCTCTTGATGCATGAGTCTAGGGTTCGAGTCTAGTGACACTCAGATGTGTGCGTTTAAGCGTCTTCTCATGTTAGATTAAGATCAGATAAAAAAAAGAAAATGCGGATGTAGTAAATATCCTTCAGGAACATACCTATAAAAAACAAACGTTTAATTAACTTTAATTAATTGGACATATCACAATTTAAATTCACATCCTCGTGCATCCATAAGTGGGTCACTGATTTAACAACTATCATTGAATTTATTTGTAACACGATAACAAAATTATTGTATGTTCAACTTTTTTAAATGTATCAGAATTTTTAAAAGACATTCACTCACGGATGTGTGACCTAATTTTGCAATCTACCTGGTAAGCTACCGTAAACAAATATACTGGGAATTATCTTATGGTCAACACCAATTAGATGAATCCTAATTGGACCAAACCAACAAGGCACAAGTGAAGAGTAGGACGGAAAATGAAAGAAAAGTGAAGTGTTTTGCATATGTCAGAATTCCACTTGAGTGTCTTGATTTAAAGGTCGAAAAACACAGCCAACTTTTAAAAGGCTTTGCTTTTGAGTAAGTGCAAATATTTGCTATATGTAATTGCCAAAAGCCGTATCTTTCACTTGAGATGCTCTTTCTGGGATGCTAAGAACATTTGCTCTTTAACCAATTCCTTTTGGTCACTGCAAACTATTCCAACTCCCTTTCCAAGAAGTTCTGATCTTCTGTAATATCGTGGTAGCTAGCGCCTGATTTGGAGTTCTAGACATTGAAAATAGAAAAGTCTCGTATTTGAAGTTTCATTTAGCGCCATTAATAATTTGTTGGCTTAATAATTGGCATGCTAAATTTAGATAGATTACTTATCAAAATGTCAACAATTTAAATCTCAAAAAATATGAAAAAAACTGTTAAAACTCTAATCTTCCACCACGAATGATCACTCACTCTTTCAAAAAAGCTTCATTTAAGACCATTTCAAAATAAATCACTTTGATGAAGTATGTAAGATTAATTAATATATACTATGAAGCATATTATATTTTTAAAAAAAGGTTTCTTCAGAAATATTATATCTAATCCCCTTTTTTTAAAAAAGAAGTATATTATATTCTTTTTCGTCATATCATTTTCTTTCTAGAAATATATATTATATTCTTTTTCGTCATATCATTTTCTTTCTAGAAATATTATATACTAAGTATAAATTTAGGATTTATTAAATTCACTACTTAAGAGTCTCCAAAGCACTAAGTAGATATTCCCAAAGAAGGTACAATAATTCAATTATTGTAAAATTTGGCCAAAACAAATTACAAAAATCTTAAAAGAGTGGTAGCTAAAAGGTTATCTTGAAAACATTTTCATTTCTCAACTTGCATTTCTATACAAGTATCTTTAGGTCTGTCTTTATAATTTGAGGGACTAAAAATAAAGTTTCAATGATATTCTGTACTCAAGAAAAGAAAAGTGACGGTACCATGAATCTGTTTCTCAACTTTTCACATAAATTCAATACTTGAATTTATGATCTGATACTCCATGATCAGTCATCAACACGAGTTTTCCAATCCTCCATGTTACCGAAATAATTGTTCTTTCATTAGTATTACTAAATCATCCGCCATCAAGATATTTTTTAACATCTGACTAATTTAGATTTCAGTTAGATAATTTACAGAGACAAAACTCTTTTTATTGAGTTTTAAAGTTTTTTTTTCCGTACTTAGACTTGAACTTAAAACCTAAATTGAGCAAAGTGAAACTTGTATCGCTCCACCATAGTCTTCAGTATTTTTCTTTTTTTTTCTCAATCCTTTTTTTTTTATTTGTGTGCAATTTGGTACTTGAAAGAAACAATAGTATAAGATTTGGTACTGATTCGCGAAATATAAATTTTCCAAATTGGTACTTTGATTTAGTTGTCATGTTAAGTGTGAATCGAGTCCTACATAGAATTGAAGTTGTAAACAGTATGGGATATGCAAACACAACATGTGGTTTCTGTTGGCAAGCATTAATTTTGCAGTCAGTTGATGAATTGAATAGAAGAGGACCATCCCTTTTCAATATGACAAATTTTTGCTGGCAATGCCACCACCATTGTTTATTTTTTTTGATCTAGCCTCATTAGGAGACATTACATTCATACCGTTCGAATCCAGGACCTCATTCATATCACCATTGTTTATTTATTTATATAAAATGTGTAAATTAAATTCGAATTATATGATTTATTAATCACTTGCATTTCATATCTTCCCTCCGATTAAAAGGTTTAATAATTTACTCTTAACAATTATTAAAAGAGTTCTTTACGATTTTATAAATGATGCATTACTCAATATTAAATTGTTAATATTTAATAACATTTTTGCAGCCCAGTTATGAAAGATTTTAGAAATATTTTGTCGACAACAATAATCATGTTAGAATTGTCCAACAATTGATAATATGTTTACCGATGAGTATGTAATTCGTTGGTGTTAAAATTGTTTCTAGATTTTATATACCCAAAAGTCATTAGAATAAGTTTAAGAGAAATTTGTGATATGGAGAGTTCGAATTTACGAATTTATCAAATATTTTAACTTAAATCATTACTTTCTTTTTTTAAAAAAAAATCCCATTTATACGTCGACTTAATTAGGTTAACAACACACATGAATGATTGATCAACTGTTGAACCATCCATTCTTGTGTATCCCAAACAACAAAACTTGTACTGAAGATTCTAAGATGATGCAATGGTCCACACAGAAGATGGGCGATGCAAATTGAGGAGGATTTTTTCATAAATGTTGGCTTCATCACTTCATCAATAATACTGTTTCTGGACATTCTGTTAATTGGATTTTCTGCCAATTTTGAAAAGCAAGCTTCAACTTGTCCTGTATGGTCAGCTACACAAATTACTCAACTTTCTCGGGAATCCGTGGGGGCGAAAAGAAACAATTAATAGCCAAAAAAATTAAGATAAAGATTGAGTGTCATAATTAGTAATCACTGTGACACTTCTCTTTTGTTTATGTTGTACCAAATTTTCAAGTTTTATGTGCAATTATAGTTGCCATAGTATATTTCGCTTTTGTGGACCAATATACATATCCTGCAATAGGACGAGGAAATTCTTCGCAGCAGATAAGAGATAGTTGATAATAATATGAATAGTAATTTTTATTTAAAGGACGGATTTTCCTTGTCTAATCGGAAAAATTCTAAATTTTTAATATCAGATATTGCACATTTAACATATTATAATTTCTAAAAAATGTATTATTTTTTTTTATTTTTTTACTTTACAATTTGTCAATTTACAATCTGTATATACTATTTACCACTTAATTTACCAAAACTAAATGCCTACACGCTTCTTGAAAGGAAAAAGAACCATTAATTTTGATTGTCAAATGATTGTTTAAACTCTGAGAATATTTATCAAAAAAATAAAATATTAGTAGTTCTTTTTTATCAATATCTTTTGTAAAAGTATATAGTAAATCAATATATGTATATATATGTCAGTTAAAAAAACAACATCATATATAGGTTTAGATTCATAGACTGAAAAGTAAAAATGCTTAGGGGTGTTTGGTTTTAGTAGGTTAGTGGCAAATACCAAAAGCGAATTGTAGATTGCAGATTCCATAGTAAAAAAATGGAGAGACTAATATATTTTTTAAGAATTATTATATAGTAATATGCAATATATTATATTGAAATGTTGTAAACCAAACACGCTTGGCACACACACATATATACATGAATCTTTTTTACCCTGAGTTGAACTCAAATATCGTTGATAATAGAAATAAGAGAAAGAAAAATATGATGAATTGCAAGGGATATCTATAAGGCAAATAAAACGATAAAACACACACTTTCACTGATGAATTATACTCCCTTTATCCTATAATAATATGCACACATTTTATTATGGATATCTCAAAATATAAACATATTTTTTTATTATATTTATTATTAATAAAATTATAATATTATTCTTATTTAATATATATTTTTAATTAATTTATTAATTACTAATATATTTATTCAAAGGTCATAGATGAAAAAAATTATGGAATTAAATTAGTTAAACTATTAAAAATATATTTTTTAAATTTTTGTGAGAAGTAGTTGGTATGTATTATTATAAAACGAAGAGAATAAAAAAAATTATGTGCTTATATTTTCTTAAAAGGTTATTTATTAAGATTTATGATCAACTTTTCGGAGGATAATTGTAAACCAAACATAAACTTTTACATTTACCGAAAACAAAATTTCTTTTTCCGGCCAAAAATAATTAACACAAACTTCTTTCGTTCTATCTTTTAGTCCATTTTATATTTACACAAAAATTAATAAAAAATTGTGAGTATCTCGAAATACCCTTCCGTTCTCACGAGTCACGAGTAATAAAGTCACTTATAGCAAATAATTTTCTTAAAAAGTTGAACCAAACCAGACATTATCTTAATTCTCTTTTCTTTACTGTGACGTTCTTTTAATGTTAAATAATGTGTTCCTCATGGATGAGGATGAAGCCAACGGTGGGGATGGAGAGGAGAAAAAATAACGGGGTAGCGTGGGTCCCAAAAAATGAGAGTGATGAGGTGTTACGGCCTGGTACGGAATTGTACGCTTGTTACGAGAAGGGGGGCAGATCTCATGTGCAACTGATTAACGTTTGTTTCTTTCGTGGGACCCACTCTCTGTCAGAAAGAATCCAATCACTCTTGTGCCACATGTCTGTGGCCCCCACTTCTCTCCCTCATTTCATGCTCTCCTCTACACAAATCCACATGCCCCTCCCACTCCCAAAAGGGCCAAAACAATTAACAAATGCAAAAAAAAATTGAAATTAATAACAAAATTACTAAATGTTGACATTATAAAAAAATTATTATAAATTCCAATTTTTTAAAAAATGTAAAAAGTAATCACTCTTTTTAAATTAAATTTTTGATATAACCCATGTAATATTAAAAAAAGAAAAGAGTTGCTAAAAAAAACAAACAAACCCAAATTTACGTTTTGTCTGACATAAACCCGTGATAGTTGAGCCGAGAGGGGAAAAAAAGAACATAAATGATGAATGTAGTCAGTGTCGTTAGAATAATTGTGTGCGTGGTCGGTGGATGGACTGTCTTCGAAAGTTTTGTCTAAATATTTTGGTTAGACAAAAGGCGTCATTTTCGTCCATAAAAAGTTTAAGAAAGACGCCTTTAATCCAAATCTTTCTTTGCCAATTATTCATGATTTTCATATGGGCGGTTTTTCTTTATTTCGACAAAAAGCCTAGCTTTTTCTTAATCAGACTTTAAACTTTAATTTGGAAAAAATTAAACCCCAAATCTTTGTGAAAGTGTATAGCTTAATCGGTATAAATTGTTAATATAATATACTAAAATACATTATACATATATTCAACTGATATAGGGTACATTTAATTAAAAATACTGATATCACAGAGCAAAACTACTTAGAAATAAGTGTTGCATGGGAATAGCATGGGAATAATATGTTCAATACAACATAAATATTTTACACAATCAAAATCTTCAATCTTGAATATTATGACGAGACTCTCACATCTCTAGTCAAATGAACACCTTAAATTATTTTGTGAGAGATACTAACAATATTTTCTTTTATATGAAAAAGTATATAAAAGAAAATGTTGTTAGTATTTCGAGCAGAACGTCTTAAGTTATGGTTTTACATTTTTTTTAATGCTGCGTATATTGTGTATTTTTTGAAAATATTTTTATTTTTTTTGCTATTTTATTTATTTTACATTCTATCTGCAATAATTGTTACCTTCAGCACTTTTTAATAATAAAAAATAGTGAAAATAACACGACTTTTAACAAAGCACATGCTAAATACTATATACCCATAAATATGATCAAACTCGTTGGAAGAGTAACATATTTTGTACTTAGCATATAACATATAAAAGTTTGTGTATTTTTAAATAGTGAAAGTAGGAGGTGAAGTAATTTTTTATTTTATGATAAATAAAGTGAAAATCTAATTTTATCCTTTTTCAGAAGATTGTGTAATTAAAAAGTAATAAAATTGGAGTAATAATGTTTTTTCACTTATTAAAATATCTAAAAAACTACAATATGTTATATGTTTTTTTTAAAATGAATATGTTATATGTTATTGTGTAGTTACTAAATAAGCATATTGTATATTTTTTATACTATATGCTCTCCGGTGCCAAACATGCCCATATGCCAATTATTGTTATCAAATAAGCCCTAAATATATAAGATATATGAGAATCAATAATAAAAAAATAAAGTAAATAATACGTTTTTAATAAAAAGATCTATTTTTTGCCAAATAAAAAAGAATCTATTTTATTCTTCTTCACTCCCGGACGGGTTATTTTGTCAACAACATAGATCATCAAGTATTTTGAATTTTTGCCCTGAAGATGCATGTGATGGCCTGCGTTCAAAAAGAATCCTCCTAAATATACACTAGAGTTTGATTAAAACAAGATCGATTGGATTAAGTATAAGTTAATTTTTTTGAACAGTGATTAAATATAAGTTAATTGAAATCATATAATCCACTCAAAAGGTCATATATCAGTTTTCAGAAGCCAGAACACTATATTTGCCGATTTTGTTTTTCTTGTTGGATTAGACATTTCAGCTTTTTCAATTACAGTAATACTCTTGATGATTAGTATGCAAATTGGTAAGCGTAGCGTGTTGGTTCAATAGCTTTATTTATCAAAGAAGACGAATTTAAATCTGAAAAAAGTTTGTCAAGACGGAAAAAATTGTTAATACTCTGATTTCAATTGCACAGCTTTAAGAAAAATAGGAGAAAATTCTTTAAAATTAAATTATATATATTATATTAGTTTCCATATTTTTTTGCTCAAAATTTTTTTATATCTACAGTTAGTTGATCTGCCTCACATGACAATAAAGAAGGGAAAAGAGAAAAAATGCCGTGGCGTAATGAAGAACAAAATTAAAAGCAAGTGACCAAACATATGTTTGGTGTGGAAGAAAGAAAAGGTGCATGTAACAGGACAATAATTATACATGAGATGCAAACATATCTTTGGATGCTACTCAAAATGGTCTATCTGCATTAATTGATAAATTGTAAAAACTAAAGATTGAGACTTGTGGTGCATTTATATGCATTTGACTTCGGGTTGATGGGTTCGTTCACCCAAGAAAGCATAGCTAATATTATTGCGTCGTGTGTCAAAGAAACGTGAAGACAAGTTTGAAGAAATCTGTGTGTTCTTGTGACGACTTAGCCATCCATTTGTGGCTTAGCCATCCCTCTCACATGCGTCAACATAGTTGATATATGGTAGGCCATTTAATGGGTTCAAAAACTAGAATCCTATCTAATCGAGAAATCACAAATCTTGCCGGAAGAGAAGTATAAGATGTAGAGAGTAAAGAAGATATAAGAAAATAGTAGAGTGGGGATTCGGATTCATGTGTCATAGATAATCATATTGTGTTAGTTATGATTACATATGACATAAACACAAAACATCAGATTTTGTATGATCGTATTAATTATGTGGTGTTGTAATTTTGCACTCAGTATTTTGGAGTTATATCAGAATTATTTTAAAAAAATAGAAATAAATTACTAGTAGTGTTTTGATAGGGTTTAATAATATTAAACAACACGATCTTTATTTATTTTTTTATTTATAGTTCGATCTTTTGAAACTTACACTCAATAATACCACCTTTGTTACTTTTTTGCATTCGTAACATAACTTAGTATTTTCATGAAAAAAAGATAATTGATGGCATAACACCGAAAGCATGATGATTATCACTTGAAAATTGATGGCTACATCATCATATCGTCAGTATCACGTCATCAATTATTTTTTTTAACAAAAATACTAACTCGTGCCACGAATGTAAAAAATCACAAAAATAGTGTTATTTTTAAAAGGTTGAGCCATAAGTGAAAAAATTAACAAAAATCGTGCAATTTAATGCTATTAAGCCTTTTGATAGGAGAAAAAATTATAAAACTACCGGTTGGAAGTAGTTCAAGTAGTTTTTTGTTTTTTTGAAAGAGAACTAGTTTAAGTAGTTAAGATTTTATGATAAAAAAACTTATATACTATATACAACCTTTGACAAATAAATCCTACTTGTAATAAGTTAAGATTTTATCTTTGGTACCGAAAGTCTGTTCGGAATTTACATTTTTATTAGGATCAACGGCTTTTTATTGTGCTTCTCTTGTATTGTTATGGTAAGTCTAAAATATATGGTGAATAGAAAATGGCAGAGTCTTGAGAAGAAAAAAAAGAAAAGAAAAACAATGTAACAGGCAGCTGTTAAATCTGATTATGAAACCCAATTTATAAAAGAATAAAAAAAGCTGTATTTTATTGCTAACCACGTTCCAATGATACATATTCTAATGAATAAAAAACAGCCAAACTAGACATGCGTTTTTTTTAATCAACTAGACATGCTTGGTTGTTACTTCTCGTGAATCATTTATTGACCATTATCAAGTTCATTCTATCAAAGTATGGTATACTCTAAACTAGTAGTTCGCACAAATACATTCTTTAAAAAATGTTTTAGTTTTACTTTATAGTGATGTGGAATTATAATACAACAATAATTCCCTAATTGAAACTAAGACGAACATAACTATTTTTCTTAGAGTTTTCATCGTTCACACTACTTGTTATAAACCATGTTCCTGATGCCCGTTAAATTCATTCAACTAAGGGATTGCCAGTTTTGGTCTGAATATTTTTTCTTTGAAATGAATATTCTGAATATTCATTGTTAAGTGAAATTCATATGGTACAATGAGAGCGACTATTAGAAAGCATGAATTTATTTTCTTAAAAATAACCCTGCAATTTAACAGAAACAAGTGCATACAAGCGATTTTTATATTATTTTCTAATAAATAAGAGAATTATCACATAACACTACTAATTTTAAAGGATTGTAACGGGTGGCCAAGTAGACAAGGTACGAGCCGTTGATCCTAATCCCTGTTGGTAGGATAAATAAATTACTTGAACAAATGAGATAATAAATATATAAAAAAGAAGAAGAAGAAAAATAAAAGATAAATAAATAGAGATCAAGGAGGGTCGACGTGGACAGCAGATTTAGACTCGCTGACTCATTTGACCTTTTCTCTGTACTCTATACCAACCGTTGAATCTATCTTTAGATTTTTCTCTTTTTTGCCCAAATCTTTAGATTTTTCCTTAATTTCCCCCGCAAAATGGGAATAACCACAGAATTATTTAATAAGATTATCGGTTAATTTTCATTCGCTTTTGAGAGATACGCACTGAATTTAAAAATATTTTGGATGTTTAAAAATCGAATGAAAATCTTATTGATGCAGCCAATAGTTTGACTTTTTTGCTTGATGAAAACTTGTTTTAGCATAGCACTGGCTAAAAGTGGTTATGAAATTGTAACTTATTTTTTTTAAAAAAATATAAATTATTGAATATTAAATAGAACATTATTGACATCACAATTGCGACACATGAACAGTGTATTGCAATTAATAAAAAATGATAATGTTTACTTAATTTAATTGCTTAAATTTTATTACTAAATTTATTTTGTGCATGAGGTAATTACTTTAAAATTCCTTACAATGCTATTGTCCATGCTGTATTAGAAATTATATATCTATTTTAATCTTAGGGTATGTTTGGTACAAAAAGGGTAAAAATTATGCCAGTAATATTTACTGATGTTTGGTATCTTTTTGAGTATTTCATAATCATTCAGACAAGTAATGTTTACGACCAAAAGTGGAGTAAACTTTACTCTAAGGGGGATTAGGGTAAAAGGTGGGAAAGTGAATAAATATCATTTATTTCGTAAGTTTTGTTTTCATATAAATAAAAATCAACAAAAATAATAAAAAGGTATATATTGTTGCTATAACTTATATTTTAAATTTATTTATAATTAATGAATATTTATTATATTTAGTTTAAATTTATTTTTATATAATAAATAATCAATAATTTATGTTTTTTATTTTTAATTATAAATGTATTTAATATTAATTTAATTAAGTAATTTTAAAAATTTATACTTATAATTTAATTTTATTATATTTAAAATAATAAATATTCAAAAATTACATTAATATACAAAACAATACTGAAAATTTATATTTTTTATTAATATGATAACAAATAATAAAATCATATTGTAAACTAATGCGTTAAATAGATTATATGTTAAAAAATAAAAGAATATGAGAATTGTATATTTGATTTAGTTAACTAATATATAAAAAGTAATAGTTAATTATATTAAATATTTATTTTTTAAAATACATACATCAAATATTTTTTATATTATTTTTTATATTTATTTTTATTGCATATATTTAATTTATGTATATATATAACATAATTATATATTAAATAAGAATAATTATTCAACTATTTCCTTATTTACATAATGTAACCAAACAACCTTAAAGGAAGAACTTATACTTCTTTAATAATAACTTTTTTAATTGTTACACCAGTATTCAATAACACCAAAAAAGAAAAATATTTGAGAAATGGTACGCGGTCCTTTTATTTTTTTCTTTCTTAAAATTGTAAGTAATGAATATGATATGCAATTTTTTATGCTGTTTTAACAGGTTTAGTTAGGTCAACAATAAAAGCCAAAGCGTCCATTATTTTTTAATCTGACTTTTCTGGTGAAATTTTGAAAAAAGGTGATCTGCCTAATTTTTTCTATATTCCACTCATCAAATATGTTGGAAACTTTTCGTAAAAAGTTTATAAAAGGGTAAATAAGGACATCTCACTTTTAGAAGAAAAAAAGTTTTAAGGATAATTAAATGAGCACATATTTTTTTGAGATAATTATACTGTAGCCTCCAATGTCAAGTTTTTCTTACATTTTTAAGTGGTGGAACATTTTTTCTAAATTTTGAACATTCAATTTACAATTCTCACGGAGGTTATTCTTGATCCATAATAAATAAAGTTCTATTTAGTCCTCAATTTTTTTTCCTTCTTATTCAATAAAGTTATTTTCTCTCTTATCTCTCTCCTCTTCTCTCTCTTTCCCTCTCTCTCCATCCTCTCCATTGTCTCTGCCATCTTCGCCTCCTCTCCCTCGTCTCTTCCATCTCTGCCTTCGTCTTCGTCCATCTCCGCCTTCGTCTCTGTCCATCTCCGCCCTCTATCCCTTCAGTTCCGTCTCCTTTCTCTTTGTCTCTCTATTTTTGCTTCTATCGACCGTCAGCCTCGCTTCCTTGTCGTTCTCTGTCGTAGATCTGGTCGTCTTCCTTTGCGCATGTATCTTCTTCCTCGCTTGCTCGTCGCTCTCTGCCGCCACCTCGACTTTCTTCTTTCTTTGCCGCAGATCTGGTTGTCTTCCTCTCGCAGTCGTCTCTTCCTCGCGTCGTCCTTGTCACTTCCAGTTTTGATTGAGTGGCGGCCAGATCTAGTCGCTTAGGACGGCGGCCAAATTTGGCCTCCAGGAGCAGTGGCTAGGGTTCTCTAAAACCCTAGACATTTTTATTTTTTTTTTTATTTTTTTCCTTTTTGTTTTGATAAATTTATTCTTAAATGATAATAATTTCTTTTGACAAATTTTCAAAAATATTTATTTAAAGGTTACAAAAATTTATTTAAGATATAGTTGGATGTTTTTGCAACGATTTACATTGAGTTTATAAAAGGTTGATTTTTTAGGTTGCTAAAATAAGTTGTTTTAAAAAAATATATATTAAGTTTATGTAAAATTTATATGAAGTTAATATAAAGTTTATATAATGTTTGTATAAATTTTTTAAGTATTTTTAAGGTTTGTCAAAAATAAAGTTAATATAAAGGTTGATTAGGTTGCTAAAAAAAGTTGTATTGAAAAAGTATTTAAGATTTGTTTACAAATTTTAAAAAGTTGATATTAAGTTTATATTAAATTTATATGAAGTTTATATGAAATTATTAAATTTATATTAAGTTCATTAAATTATTTGAAATTTAAGATTTGTTTATAAATTTTGAAAAAGTTTATATTGATTTTATGTAAAGTTTATATAAAGTTCATTCAAAAAAATTTAAATTTAAAAAAAATGAAAATAGAGTAATCTAAAAAACAAAAAATGACAAAAATGAAAAAAAAAATACAATGACTAAAACTGAAAAAAAAATTAAAAATGAATTATAATATAAAATGTAAGGAAAATGACCTTTTGTAGTATGAGATGTAAGAAAAATAGACTGTATAATATGATGTAAGGAAAAATATAATATAATGTGAGAAGAAAATAAATGAGTTGCTTATTTGTAATAAATTGTCTAAATGGAGGTATTTTTGTAACTTGCCCTATTTTTTTAGTACATGGAAGCATTTCTAGAGACAAATCTTAATCTACTTAACTCTTTCCCACTGAAGGTGAGTATTGAATCCGGGACCTTGAGGTCCCAAAGTGGACTTGACAACTACTAGATTAAGTCATTTTGCTCAAAAAGCACATATTTTAATTGTATTATTTTGTTTATATATGATGTATGTCTTGATTTGATTTTCTAAATTTTGTTTTTTTAAATAAGAATATAGGTAAAAATTTGATGAAACAAGTTTCATGGGCATGAATGATTCTGATAAATTGGCAAATTGGCATATGCAAAACATGACCAAACTAAAAGATCAACTAAATAAGGACCCCCTGAACTTGTTTTCGTTTTTCTTCTTGTCCCCCAATTATGCAGTGTATTTAATTACCCCTTAAACTTGTGAAGTCCGTATTTTTTCAGGACTTTGTTGCTGATGTGGCACCATGCGTGTATCTCAGTCGATTGAAGCGTGTGACAGAATTATGAGATGCCAAAGAATGTTGTTTTTTTGAACCAACCCAACCCATATCATCATCATCAAACCAACCTTATTACAAAATCAACCATTAAACCAACCCAACAAATCCATCCAGACCCAAACCAATCATTAAAGCAATGCAACTCCATCTTCTCTTCTTTAAAACTCAGCAAACCCTAGGCCTAGCAGGTCTACTGCCGCCTTATTCCTTTCGTCGGGCCCTCTCTATCAAAACACACCACAGCCGTCTCTCCCTCTTCCCCTCTCTCTGTATCTTTCTCAACATCATTCCTATAAACTACATCGCCCTTTCTTTATGCCGCCCTTCCTTTCCTCACTTTTTCTCTTGCTCAATCCCCCTGTTTATTTAAAATAATTAGATTAGGAGGCATCTTGAAATTGTGGTTTTCTAGAAACTGCGAACATAAACGACTTCCAATTTCTTACCACAACCATTAGAAAAAATAATCAGCAATTAAAAATTAACATTGAAAAACAAGCATTGTGTGTTGGTTATGATTCTGGTAACTGATTGTTGAATTTCTCTTTCAATGATTATGGTTTTAGATTATTGGTTTATTGAGTCAGGGAGAGATTGGAGAGATTGCCATTAACTCATTGTTGAGCATGGGTTTTTGTCTATGCAATGATGGTGGTGGAAGGGTTGGGTTTGTTTGTGGGTGGTAGTGGTTCAGGCTGGCATTTTTGTTGTTTTAATGGTTTTTCTGATTTTGTTGGAATATAAGTTATGGGGTGTGATGATGGGTTGATTCGAGGGTAAGCCACGTTAGCACCCACTGATCTATACACGTAGGCATGTTTTTTTGTCCATGTTTCACATTCAAAGGCTACGTCAGACGTGTGAAAACTACTCTCCGTCCTAGTCATCCACACAGCCATTTCGGGTCTTTAAAAATTATATTTTTAACAAGTTTAGAGGTAGTTAAATACTATGCATAATTGAGGGAGCAAGAAGAAATATTAAAACAAGCTTAGGGGATTTCTACATATTAAGCACTCATCAAAATATTTTTCAGAAGATGGGCGCAAAGATTAACAATTTTTTCCACAGGGCCTTTTTCGTAAATAAAAAAATTCAAGGGTATAATTGCAAAGCCATTCACATTTTTTTATTTGGATAAATGAAAGCCTGAAATAAAAATGAAAAGAACGACCGGTTGGAACTCGCTGTAAGTGGTAGCCGAAAACACGTGTCATTAAATTGCAGCGAGTAGGTTTATTGTATAGTCGAAAGAGAACCACAGAAAAAGTGAAGCATTTTCAGTTCCAAAAATATCCGAGAAAAATAAATAAAAAAATAAAAAATCATAAGAAAGATAGGTAGGGGTTTGGGCTTTGTGTGTGGAGAGCATGCGCAGTGTAGTTTATCTGCTAAATCTTATAATTTTCAAACAAGCTCTTAAAAATTTCTACCATCATTTAATGCCACACATTTTTAATTTGAATTTCTAACTTTTCAACCATACTATTTTTAGTAAAATCTTAGTTTTAAATCATAATTTATAAGTTTCTGGACATTTGAATTAATTTCGATGATTACGGTTTTTATAATTTCAAACTGCATTATACGAATTTATCATTTTCTCAATAAAATTGCCAAATGTAAAATTTAAAATCTTATTATATTATAATACCATATCTCTTAGTTTTTAAGATAATAAGCAACAATTATGGTATTAGAATATTCATAATTTTTTTCTATAATATTTTTTTATAAATTCGATAAAATTTACTTAAGATCATTATGTTAAATTAAGACTAGTGAATCAACAACATGTGGCTTATTTTATTTACAAAATTTTGCAATATTTTATAAAATATTATATGCTATACACAAAGTATAGTCGTCTCCTAAACTAGCAATTTAGTTAAAAGAAAAAAAATTCTCAAACCACAACGAGACAAATAAATAATAAACAAGTATGAGGGTCAGATGTAAACAATTAGAGAAAGTGAAGGGACCTTATAGAAATATAAAGTTTAGGTAAGGGCAATTTAGGATAGTTACATTACACACGAGTAAAAAGAAAATAGAAAACGATTGGACTGTTACATCGAGCACTCTTTGACGCACACTATACTTAGCGGTTGGTTTCTCTCCGTTGTTTCCTTTCGTTCTTTTACAGAGTTGGAGTTGGTGGGTTGTCCTCATTTTCGCCTTATTTTCTGATTTCCTATCAAAAATCCAATCTTTTCTTCACTTTGGTACTTCTGAACTCATTTCCGTACCGGACATCTTACCTGGACAGACTTTCCTGGTCTTTTCATGGTGGTACTGCTAGACTTCTAGTGTGGTAGTGGAACCTTAATTGGGATCTTTGGTTCTTTGGAGAGAGTGCAAGATGGGTGACAAAGGTGAAGTCTTGGAGGCTGTGTTGAAGGAAACTGTAGATTTGGTAATAGATCTGAGCATGATTCCAAGCCATTCTCTTGTTGTTTGTGTTGGTTTTTGTGTAAAAGTTATTTTCTGTTGTGTAGGAAAACATACCCATTGAGGAAGTTTTTGAGAATCTGAGATGTAGCAGAGAAGGTCTCAATACTGAGGCTGCTGAGGAGAGGTTGGTCATTTTTGGCCATAACAAGCTTGAAGAGAAAAAGGTGAAACTTTGAGCTGTGGAAAGTATTAAATTTCATTTTGGTTATTGAAGTTTTGAACTTTTGCTAACTTTGAGAGGAATTTATGTTCTGGATATGTTTCAGGAGAGCAAATTCTTCAAGTTTTTGGGGTTTATGTGGAATCCTTTGTCATGGGTCATGGAGGCTGCTGCTATCATGGCTATTGCTCTTGCTAATGGAGGAGTGAGCACTGACATTTTTAGTTTTTGTATTGTTGTCACATGAGTTTCTGTGTTATAACACCTTTTTTGTTCTTCTTTTGCAGGGAAAGCCTCCAGATTGGCAAGACTTTGTGGGTATTATTACTCTACTTCTGATAAACTCGACTATTAGTTTTATTGAGGAAAACAATGCTGGTAATGCGGCTGCTGCTCTCATGGCTCGTCTTGCGCCGAAAGCTAAGGTATCTAGTGGAAATTCGATTGAGAGATGGAAATTAATTTTTTTTCACTGTCTGGTCTTGTTTCAGTAATTTGACTGATTTGTTTTCCTTTAATTATATTGTTTTGAAGGTTCTACGAGACGGAAGGTGGAGTGAGCAAGATGCTGCCGTTCTAGTTCCTGGTGACATCGTCAGTATTAAACTGGGAGATATCATTCCAGCTGATGCCCGTTTATTAGAAGGTGATCCCCTTAAAATTGATCAGGTGTGTCTAATATTCCCATGCCTAGATTCTTTCTTGTTGTTTTTTCAATACTTGTGCTGAACCTGTGTTTTCGCTGGCAGTCTGCTCTTACCGGTGAATCCCTTCCTGTGACAAAAGGGCCAGGAGATGGTGTTTACTCGGGTTCGACTTGTAAACAGGGAGAGATTGAAGCAGTTGTTATTGCTACTGGTGTTCACACTTTCTTCGGAAAGGCGGCTCATCTTGTGGACACAACT
The DNA here is from genome assembly GCA_948243855.1 of Flueggea neowawraea. Taxonomy (NCBI): domain Eukaryota; kingdom Viridiplantae; phylum Streptophyta; class Magnoliopsida; order Malpighiales; family Phyllanthaceae; genus Flueggea; species Flueggea neowawraea. The sequence goes on along the minus strand of CAODLS011345962.1, from coordinate 371 downwards.
AACCAAGTTGGCCACTTCCAAAAGGCAAGGAAATAAGTAGTATTACAAGATGCTTTTTATCGAGGTTCTGATGCTCTTGTGATCTGAGCTTCATTTCTTTCTCCTTGTGTATCATTCAGGTTTTGACAGCGATAGGAAATTTCTGCATTTGTTCGATTGCTGTGGGAATGATAATAGAAATTATTGTCATGTATCCAATTCAAGATAGGGAGTATCGTCCTGGAATTGATAATCTTCTCGTGCTTCTCATTGGTGGAATTCCAATTGCTATGCCCACAGTCTTGTCTGTGACAATGGCTATTGGTTCACATAGGCTTTCGCAACAGGTTGGGTACATGATTTGGGATATTTTACTGGACTGTGCATCTGAG
>CAODLS011345850.1:0-11020 GCA_948243855.1 Flueggea neowawraea | reverse complement strand
GCATTTTCTCCACAACTTTTCATTTGTTGAGATATAATGATTCAACAAAGGTATCCACATTTTCAATCCTTACTATATAACCATAAGGAATTCAAGAATCTTTCTTTTTTGGCATTATCGAGAATAGATTTTATTATGTGGTGAACTTATCTTGCAATCCACATTAGAAAATGTTCAATTTTATCATTAAACTATTCATAACCTTTTAGAAAAGACAGAACTCAAAACGAGGCCCTGAACTTTTCACTTATATCCCATTAAGCCCCTATCCCTCATTTTCACCAATTCCACACATGAACTTTGTGTGGTAAAAAAAAATTCCAAAGTCGTGTTTCTTGACTTAAAACACCAGCACGAACAAGTTAGAATTGACATCTTCACCTTCGTGATGATACACTTTCTTCCTCCACCTCACAACACCATTCCATCTTCAAATGAGAAGGAAAACAAACATGTGCATTTCAATCACTCAAATGAGAAGAAATCGGATCCAGAGATGGAAACAAATCTTACCAAGCTCATTGTTCTTTGACTTTCACCCCTGCACCAACAAATCTTAGAAAAAAACAAATGAACAAGTAAAGAGAGATGGAAAGGGACGAGTGGGTTCAACTTATTCAACCGTGGGTATGTTCCAAGTCAAATGAGAGGCATAAAGGATTGATATAAAAGGCTCGGGAACTTTCTACTCTCTGTGACGCCCAAGTTGTTGTCACTTTCTCCAACCGTGGTAGACTCTATGATTTCTTCAATGTCGACAAGTGTGCCTTCTAATTGAATACTTCAATATTTGTTGCTTTACGAGCCATATGATCATGGAACTTCCATATAAGCATATATTCACCTCTGTGTTTACTTAGCCAAAGGTTTCATGTAATTGCTATGACTCAGGCAGACGATTCTGCGCTGAAGTTATTGGAAATTGTTTAATTGAGATGCATCTATATTATCAACACTTGGACTGCGCCAGGAATTGTTTGATGAAATGTTGGAGAGGGCTTAATGGTAACATTAAAGAAAAGATACATCAACAAATTTCTAGAATTAAAGAAGAGAACAACTTTTGTTAAGTCACCTTCTAAATTTAACCAATGTCTCATTTTCCCCCTAGACTTGCTCAAACATATACGAATAAGGCTAGAAATCTAAAATCCCATATCATGTTATTTTAAACAACTTGTGGCGTGCAAGTCATAAACATTAGATTCTTTTAACAGTTGCAAATCGGTTAAAGTACTATACCTTGAGAAAATTATTTATTTAAATATTAGTAATTTTTTATAATATATAGGAAAACCACACAATTATTTAATAAAAAATACAAAAGTACACAAATACAACAACAATCAAAATGAGTACATAAATATAAACACGCTAAAATTCAGTTTCACAAATGTCTCAATATATAAACCCCTCAAAGGCACCATAATAGCATATTCAATTTCATAATCAAATTCATAAACGAAAATCTCTCCCAAAGTCCTGAAGAATTGCAAAAATAAGAAGATTACATTGCTTGAAACGAAGATCTCATTAGAATCCAAACGTGAATTGAAATCCTTCCAAAACAAGCAGTTCAAAGATCAAAAGAAATCGAGATCTCACTTAATATATAGCGATCGAGACCTTTACATAACAGGTACATTGAAGCTCAAAACTCTTATGAAATAGTCTCTAATAGAATTGATCTAACAATACATTGATTCGGCTCTCAAGAACGATAACATCACCAAAGCTTGTTCTAAAAGGTAGAAACCAACAAAAATGAGTAAAATAGGGTAGAGGCTATGATGCTTTAACATTGTGTACTTTATGTACTTTTGATGGTTGAGATTTAACAGCAAAATTTTAATTAAATCCAACGGTGTAGATGCAACCAATATGTGGGTCCAATGTTTGTTAGAAATAGATTATTTTAATGTGTTGCTTTCATTTACACTATTGGATTTAATTAAGATTTTGGTGTTAAATCTCAGCCATCAAAAGTACATAAAGCATATAATGTTAAAAGCACCATAGCCCTTGCCGTGAAATAGAACATCAAAAGGTCCAATGCCATAACTACTACTAAACACCAATATTGAAACACTCACAAACTAGAAAACATTGTTACGATTTTGTATAAAACATAAAAACACAACAAACATGATGAAATTTTAGAGTACTGAAACATGTATGCATCATTGGCTGTAACGAAAAAACAAATAATACTTCTACAAACTAGCACATGACGAGCACAAAACATGTACACACCAACAACTGATATGGACATGATATTTTTGCATGCATGAGCACACATAGTGTATAAAACAAGAACAAAATGGTAATCATCAATATTCCTATCACAATCACCATTAACGCGCCATCTAGAAATGAAATGAGAACAAAATGAGTGCAAAACGTATATACAGTAAAGAACACAAAGTGTTTAATATAAAAGTGAGTATGAAACATATACCAATTGGTATCAACTAACATTTTCTACTGTCTTACATTAGATAAGCCTAATAAATGGAAGAAATAATGATTATGCTAAAGCGTGGAGGAATCTGGGATAATGATGAAAATTTTCAAGAACTTCAATGTCACAAGAATACAACTACAAAGCTCTTGCGACTATGCCACACTATGTCAGACAATGTACCAACACTTGGGGATAAAACATAGGAAACACCACAATCACTATAAATTTGGTGGAGAAAAATTATCCAGCATTTCAAATTGACGATGACTTAAGCCTCTCCTTTTACATTGGGTCTAAAAAAGAAAGAAAATGATTTAAGAAGTACCCTGTATGAATCTTAAAAACAAAAAACTAGTACATCATGAGAGATGAAGATGATGAAAGCACCATACTCCCAATTGAATATCTCATCTCATATGAAAATACACAACATACCTAATATGCCAACCAATCATTGAAACAAGCACAATCACTGAATCAACCATACATGATATGTTTGAATTTACCTCAGGACTAACAAGAGATACCATTCAAAATATAGATATTGATTCAGATGAGGATGATGATGAAAGTATTGAAACAGAGAGTGCATTTGACATCAAATTTAGATAAAAGAGGAGTAATTGTTCAAGGATAAAGAGACAACAAAAACAACAATCAAATACTATGCCCTAACCAATCACTTTCAATTCGAAGTGGACAAATCCTACAATAGATTCCACTTCATCAATTGCACAGATATAAATTGCAAATGGCATTTCAAAGTTTGGTGCGTGTAAAAAATGAGAACATTCAAGGTAAGAAAATTTTAAAATGTACACACTTGCTCATTGAAAAACAAATTCAGCAACCGTAGGTAAGTCACATCCACCTTCACTGCTAAAATGATAAGGAAAAATATATAAGCATGAAGTCAAATTATGGTTCCAAACAGAAGTAAGAAGATTTGAAAAACATGATTAGAATAAAGATAAACTATGTTACAACATGGTGAGCAAAAGAGAAAGCAGTGGAAGAAATTATAGGGAAACTGTCATGACCCATTGCGGGCCTATGATCGGCGTACGAAATGAACCGTATAAGAGAGCTCGGCCCATCTCACACAAGCCTCAAAGTACAGAACTGCTACCCAAATATTTAATCATCGAAAACGTTTAATGAAAACATTTATGATTAAAACATAAGTAATAAAATAATATATCATATAAATAATATACCCAAAATATATTAGTATGTAAAATCAAGTAAAGTATATCAAAATACAAACAAAAACCCTGTAACCCGACAACATCTCGGTGCGGAGATCTAACATAACAAAAGAAGAGCTCGAACAAAAGGGCGTCACTAACCAAGGGCCCCTCATTAGTATCCAAGATACGGAACAGTTGCCGAAACCAAAATCTGTGGACCTGAGAGATAAGATCAACAGTAGACAGGAAAACAAAGAGGGTCAAACCCAGTGAAGAAAAACACTTCAAATCGCCTCATACGTGCCTCACAAAGACTTTTTTGAAAATAATTCGAAAATATCGCAAGCAGATATAGATACACACACACACACACACACACATATACATGCTATATGGGTAATAGCTTAACGAAAACCATTTTGAAAATCATTCGCAAACAAAGCATCTATGCACAAAAGTGTATTAAAATCATTTCCATATTAAAAACATGTTATCATAGTCAAAACATATATCATCGATAGGGGACCATCAACATGGTTGTGCACGTAGCACAAAACAACATGGGTGATGTGGACTCGGCCACTATCATAACAATTGACGTGTTGGATTAGAATATGTGGCTACCGACATCCCTGACAGTTGGGATTTCATAATATATGTATCATTGGTATACCAAAGGCTACTTTGACCCCGTAGCATAGGTGTCTCATATCATAACACCAAAATCATCATGTTAAATAACATAAATCATTGGCATGCAAATTAGCATTTAAAATCATAGAACAGATATATAATACATATATATAAATTTCATAAAAAACATAGTGTTGATTATAAAATCACATACTCATTTTATTCATTAAAAAAATCCTCAAATTAGTCTATTTTCTTGAATATGTTCAGCACATTAAAAAAATAATATATGTTTCAAGACACAGCCTATGTGTCTGAAATTTGCATCCACTTACCTGGATGTCCAAGCAGTATCACCAGTCAAGCCCCACTAGCTAGTGACTAGTCGTGTTGGTAGAAACGATAAGCTGAACAACAATTATATATCAAACAGATATATCATAATCAAATCAAAGTGTGGTATTGTGGCGGTACCAAAATGTATGCTATGCAAATGCATGATCGGACCCTCAAAAGATCCTCAAACATCCATGACGAATGATCTCCCATCATTCATAATCGAAAATTCAAAATCTACGTAAAATTATAATTTTGTCTCCGACCAATGTAAAATTACGTTTTAGTTCCCGAGACTCGACAAATTTCAAAATAGTCCTCAAAGTATTCTGGAATCACTAACTAATTTTCCAAGTAGTTAGAATTCCCAAATTAATCCCTGAACTCTCAAAAATTGCAAAACTAACTAATTCCTCAAAAATTACAAATATAACTCCAAGTTTTTCAATATTACAAATATAATTCAGTTTTTCAAAATTACAGATATGGAGCAAACTTTTCTAAAATTACAATTCTGAAGAAACTTTCCAAAATTTACAAAAATATCCATACAAAAAGTTCTATTCTCAAAAATAGCAAAATTTTATTTCGATCGACACCCAATATTTCAATCTGTCCACATTGCTTACAAAGACCCTTATGAACATTAATCAATTAACAAATCCAACAAACAAACTCCAAAATTGTTCTAAATCAACCAAAATTGTTCAAAACCATAACCCACTCAAAACAACATCAAATCTATTGATTCAAGGCTCAAATCATGTTCCTTTAACCTCAATATAGCCTAATCTAACAACCCTAAGCATCCATTAACTCAGAATCATAAGAAAATCCAAACCCTAGCAAATTCTGCCAAAAACAAAATAAATGAATCAAAACATGAAAGAGGAGTTAAATCCAAGAAAGATGTGTAATCTTACGTTAGAAAATGGTTAGGAATGATGGACGAACAATGGGGAAGAGTCTCAGACAGTTGAGAGAAGATTTAAGTGAGAGAAGAGTGAGTAAATGAAGCAAATCGGGTTGTTGAATGCTTAAAGGCTGTCTGAACGATGCTTATGTACATCACTCTTGACCTTACTTACGTTAGGGGTCCCTCACATATGTTACCAAGCATCTCACGTACGTTATCGTGGTGAAAAATTGCATATGGAAGCATCAGACCCGACCTCACGTACGTCACTGAAAAAATCACGTACGTGAATCTTGAGAACAAACCCAAATCACGTGCGTTAGTTAAATTCCCACGTACGTGAGATACTGCACATCTTACGTACGTAAGGAATTTATCTTACGTACGTAAGGTGCCTTGCATGCCACTTTCCAGACTCTCTCGCTCCTAAATTCGTCTCGAATCATTCCCAAAACTTAACAACATCTAACCTAACATGATTATGATGAAACCTCAAGGATCACCAATCCAATACTCCAATTATTCCAAGGATCAAATCAAACTATATCTGAAAGCTATAAGAATCCTAACCAAAAAAGGACGGGATATTACAAAAACTATCAATCATATCATGAACTGCCTATGTACTTGCACTTGATAAAGAGTACGAACCCAGGATCCATAATACATTTGGAAAAACTGAAGATGATCGATTTGTTTTTGTCTTCATTGTACTTGTTGCATCAATTGAAGAATTGCTACATTGCAAACCAACAATAGTTGTTGATGGTGCTTTCCTTAAATCAGCATATGGTGGAACTTTGATTACAACCTGTACAAACAATGCAACAGGTAAAATATATCCATTAGCATTCAGAAAGGTTGATTCAAAATGCATAATGGAAATGGTTCTTTTAAAAGTTCTAAGAAGCATATGGGTACGAAACGAGAATGTGCTTTATTTTTGATACACAAGAAAGTACTACAAAAGCAGCAACAAATATTTATCTAGGAGTTGGACATAGTAAACAACCTAAAGACAAAATTCAAGAAAATTCCAAAACTATATCCAAGTTGTTCATAAAAGTAACAAAAGTGTACATAATCAACAAGCTATATTACTACATTATAGAGCTAGCAAAGTTGGATTACAAAATCCCAAAAGTTGGTATACAATTGTTCTATCAAGACTTAGTTACCAGGGTAAAATGGTAACACGAGTGTCCAACGCAAACAGACGTGATTTATGTTTCTGGTGGCATGGAGACCACATAAGTTAGTCAGATAGGAAATATATGACATATGGGTCAAGTGGCAAAGATTCCATATTTGATAGTCAGTTGGAAAACTTTCGATAGTCAGTTAAGAGAGTTTTGATCTGATTTGAATTATGTCTGATTCTGGTCCCCGTTTGATTTTCTGATGATATTTTGACTTAATGATTTGTTTGATTATACTCTGAATTAGTAAGTCTGTATTATTGCTTATTCTCATGTAGTATATTGTATTGTGAGTTGTTGGGGTATATCTTGCTAGAGCCGGTGGAGTGCAATGCTCGTGGATATACTCATTTGATCTGATCTGTCTGTTTCAGCTTTGAGACTCTTAGGGTGACAGAATACTGTTTGAGCCCCTAAGCATGTTAGATGTTATCCCTTTTGAGCTGGGCACTGTTTAGGCTCTTAAGTTTGCTAGTTTATTTATGATCAGTCCGATGCAGTTCCAATATAACACGGGTGTATGATCAATAATTATCAGATCTAGTTAGTTATGTACTTGGTAGTTAGATAAAAAGAATATGGACTTCAGTATAATTTGTAAAATAAGGATTTGCATGAATGCATGTTGTATGATTGGTTTGCTTTTCGATATATTAATTACTATGTTTGACTGCATGTTGTTTGGTATCTGTGAAAAATGTTTTCGAAATGAGTTTTTTAATTGCTATCAGTATGTATACAGGTGTATACTAATAGTATATGATTATATACATGCATGTGGTATTTTCAATAAAGTTTTTAAAACGGTTAATATGATCCATGTAGCGCTTTAGAGTGTTGTCCCTCACTAAGTTTAACTCACCCCCTTCCTTAACATTTCAAGTTATTCAGCGTTTGTTTCATCAGATCTTCGACACTCAAAGAGACATCTAGTTCAGCAGTAAGTGCCTTTTTGTTCGGGCCCTAGTATGTCAGTTTTGTAAATGCTCTACACTGGTTTCTTATTAGTTATGTAGTATAAGAATATTTGATTAATTGAATTTACTTATAAATATTTTTTAACATTTTTCCTTATATTTTGACTTCTGTTATTGGTCTACTACCTAGTAATAATACTTTGAAATTATTTATATAAATAAAAAATCTTTTACTTAATTTGTTTAATGATTCTTTGGTATAAGAATCTAGGTAGATGTTCTGATAGTCCAAGGTTTGTGCGGGATGGGCTGGACCTCTGATTTGATTCATCTCGTACATCAGTCATGGTTTGTTCTTGGTTTATGACACTAGAAGTTGGTGGTTGTTGGTAAACGCTTATTTATACATGTTCTGGTGTTGATTATATATTGTTTTAAATATAAATTGCGCGTTTATCATATGTTTTGGTACTTTTATAGTTTGAATTATGTTTTGTAGGTTGATTGATGATGCTTTGACGGAATGGAGCAAGAACGAGCTCAAACGGAGCAAGAATGACACATTTCTCACATCTTAGAGCAATACACGACCAATCCCTTTAAGACACGGGCAAAATCGTACATCCGTGTAATGCAAAATTTTGCGGATTTGTGCCTTTTATTTAATACATGGTCTGGGAAGGTAAGACACGGTCGTGTCCTAGACCGTGTATTTCCCTGATTTGTTGTTTCGTGATATTTAAGTGGGTTCCAAAAACCTAATGAAGGGAGCCAACTTTGGGACAGAGAAATACCTAGTTTAGGGTTAGAGAGCATTGGGAATGAAAGGAGAACACAACCCACTTCAAGATTGAAGGAAATTCGTGAAGGATTGAAGGATTCATCATGGGTTTCTCTTTCCTCTCTAGTTTTCCTTTGAATCTTGTTGTTTATCTATCGATTACTATGAATTTAATTCTCTGTGCATCTAGATTTAATGAACTCTAGATTGACTATGTGATTGTTGGGTTTTGTTATTCATTCAGTTTTATTATGGAATTGAGACTGAATTATGATTTATAGTGTTCAATTGTTGAATTGATTGTTGCTAGCCTTTCGATTCCAATATTGATTCGTACATGAGTAATCGAGATATTCTCTGTGTGATAGATCGTTAACAATTGAGAGGAGTTGCATGCAAACCTAGAGATAGATCGACATAAATCCTTCGAATTAGGGTCAAACCTAATAGTGAATTCAAAGAACGATAAAGCAATGTTAGGTGTTTTAGTTAGGAAGAGATTCCGATTAATCAACCTAGTCGTTAGACGTTAGCTAGCTCGAGAGAGAGGTTAACATATCGTAGGAATTTCCACGGTCCAATTGCCTAATTAACTGTATAAATAGAGAACCATTGTCATTTAGTTCGGTCTAGAGGGATTCAACATCTAGGTGTCGCTTCCCATTGATTGTTTCTACCCTTTGCATTGTGTGTTTGTTCTCGTGTTGAGTTCATTTATTTGTATTGTTCAAACATTAATTTGTCGGTTAGCTAACAAAGTGAAAGCAAGTAACTAGTAATCATAATCTTTGTGGGATACGACACTCGGTACTCAGGTCCACATACTATAGTCGATAGGTTCACTTGCCTTGAGTCTGTAGGTGTAGACAAACGCTACCAAGTTTTTAGCGTCGTTGTCAGGGACTAGGATATTAGGAAAGTTGAATCTTTGTTAATTTAGCCATTTATTTTTCTTGTTTCTATTTAATTTGCTTTGTTTTAATTATTTTGTTCTCTTTGTGTTTTCCATTGTTATTTCACTTTAAATTGTCTTTTCGGAATTACGTTTGGGTTTGTTGGTGTTGATAGTTGCAGGTTGTTGTTAGTACATGACCCGAAGGAATCCCTCTGAATTAATTGAGGCAGATCCTGAAATTGAAAGAACAGCACTACGAAACCTTAGAAACAGACTTAGAGAAAGAGCATAGGAGATAGACAGAGCAAGAGAGATAACAATGGAGCAGAATCTTGATCAGGCTCATAGAGAACAGCCTCATGGCAGGGTTGTTCAGGAAAATCCAGTTTTTTAGCCAATGACTATGTCAGATTATGCTAGACCAAATTTGATGGGAACTAAGTCTAGCATTGTCAGATTATGCTAGACTAGTTATATATATATTTGATTTCTTATAAAGTCTTATATGCTTTATTATGTTTTCGTATATTGAATATTTTAAAAAATGTTTTATTAATCTGAATCGTTTGCGTAGTATGTTCTGATCTCTTAGGCTTATGTGAGATGTGACGGGCTTCCACAGACGGTTTGTCTCGTACGCTGGTCACGGGCTCGCTATGGGTGGTGACATAACTACTTCATCAACATCAAATCTTCGAACGCCTATAGCTTCAACTTCTCAAAACTGGATGTTAATTACTGCTTATAGAATGACATATTTCTTACTTTAACTAATTAAACTAAAAATATTAGTTAAACTATTAGAAATGAGAGAACAGACGAGAAACTGAGATTGAGAAAAGAGAGAAAGGGACAAATGGCAAAGAAAATGGGAGAGAGGCGCGTGTAATCAAATTTTGAGGATGTTTAATTCAATTTAAATTCTGGTTTTTCCATTCCTCAAATTATAACACGTGTTGCACTATTCTTCAAAAATAAATTACAAAATCCACATGGGAGGTGGTCCAGCGGTTAGAGCACTGTCACGTGCTTTCAAACCTGGGTTCGAGACACACTCGTTTCCCTGTGGTGGCTTCGGATATCTCTGTTTAATGCTGGCTCCTAGCGGGTGTCATGGTGAGGCTATATCGGCTACCACTGAGTAAACCAACATTCCACAGCGAGGAGTATTTGCCTGCATGGCCATGCCCAACATGTTGGGTTTCTTATGAGTCTTTTAAGGTTATTAGTCCAACCAAAATAAAAGGAAACCACCCAAGAACATGCATGTACAAAACAGAAAGTTTGGTGTCAAGAAGTATACCTAACGTTGTGAGAAAAACTGAAACTTGTACCACCAAATGAGCCGAACCAAAAGAACAAGCTTTTGATCCCTTTAACCCTTATTAATGCCACTAAAGGACTACTGAAAAACAGCTACTCCTCTCTACCAAATCACACACACAACAACCTAGTGTGCTAGCACAAAAATCTGCCTTTTCAAACCAAGCAATCCGGTTTTGAACAACAACAAAGAGAAAAAATGTGTTCTCTTGTTCAAAACAAGCTTGGAAGCCTTTTAATCACAAGGATGGAGAAGGGATCAAGTATCCTTTCCCTTCTTCCTTGAAGAATTCGGCAGAAAAGAAGAGAGAGTTGAGAGAGAGAGAAAGGGGCGGCTAGGTTTGAAAGAAAAGAGAAAAATGGACC
>CAODLS011345662.1:0-12379 GCA_948243855.1 Flueggea neowawraea | reverse complement strand
ATAATGGTTTATTGTTAAGAATATTCTCTAATAGTCTTTTGAATGAATAGGTGGGATTCAGGGACTAATGTGGGGGAATTCGATGGGCATTCTAGGAGGGTCTTAAGCTGTGCATTCAAGCCAACGAGGCCATTCCGGATATCAACATGTGGGGAGGATTTTCTGCTGAATTTTTATGAAGGGCCTCCTTTCAAGTTCAAGTCATCTTATAGGTTTGTTTGTTGTTTGTCATTGCAACAGTGAAGTCGTTGATTTGTTGGTTGGTCTTTCATGTTTCATTGATGTGTTTATTGCCTTTTTTGGTTCTTTTATCAATGACAGGGATCATTCAAATTTTGTGAATTGTGTGAGGTTTTCTCCTGACGGAACCAAGTTCATCAGCGTGAGTTCTGATAAGAAAGGATTGTTGTTTGACGGAAAAAGTGGAGAGAAAATTGGTGAGTTGTCCTTTGAGGGGGGACACAAGGGCAGTATCTATGCTGTAAGTTGGAGTCCTGATAGTAAGCAGGTATGGTGGTATTCAACTTTTAACCCATAGCTATTTTTATTAGATGTTATATTGGGTGAAAATTTTTAAAATGCTAAATCATACTAGTGAACACTGTAAGACATTTATATTGCGGAAGACAGCAAGTAACTTTTTTTTTTAATGCAAATAAATAGAAGGAAAGATAAAATAAAATTGTCCATTGACAGGTTCAAAAAATGAAAACCAACTAGTGGAAATAAATGAGATACCTTACATATTCTTGGATTTATCTTAGTTTTCTCTAGAAGAAGTAAAGCCAGGTGAAGGGCTTTTTTTCTTTATAAGTTACCAGGTGAAGATTTAAGAAGATTAAATCGTTCTCATTTTGGTTGTCTGCTGCATTGATTGTACGAACGATCTGTTTGTTTAGCAGTTTTGATCAACTAGAATTAGCTTATTTAAATTTGATTAATTCCGGTCCCTCTAGAAAAAAATTCCTGGCTTCAGAATTTAAAATTTATGTCTGAATTGTTTTACAGGTTGTGACTGTCTCTGCTGACAAGTCAGCAAAAGTGTGGGAGATCTCTGATGATGGTAATGGAAAGTTGAAGAAAACATTTACTTGTTCTGTCTCAGGTGGAGTGGATGACATGTTAGTTGGTTGCCTTTGTCAGAATGATCACATTGTTACTGTTTCACTCGGTGGCTCTCTTAGTATCTTTTCTGCAAGTGATCTTGATAAAGCTCCGTTGCAATTATCTGGACATATGAAGAATGTTACTACATTAACAGTGCTAAAAACTGTCCCTAAAACAATTCTATCTAGCAGTTATGATGGTTTGATAGTTAAATGGACTCAAGGCATTGGATACAGTGGTAAATTGCAAAGAAAAGAAAATACTCAAATCAAGTATTTAGCTGCTGTCAAAGAAGAAATTGTTACTTGTGGATTTGATAACAAGGTAATTACCATGCTCATATGCTTTTTTTTCTCGTTGGAATTATTGTACTTCTTGCACTGGGTCCCTATAATATGATTTTTAAGAGGCGAATGATGACATCCTTACAACTGTACTAGACTTCCCTGACTGCTTCTTACACATTCAGAGTTTTACATAAAGTTGCTCGATGCGGAAACATGTTTTTGTTAGTGTTACATTTTTCCTTATAGATATATTATGGTGTTTGTTTGATGGGTAATATGTTTCTTCTTTATAGTCCCCGCAATTGAAAAGAATTTTGGAGTGTAGCTTCGCCTTATTATGAAAGTAATATCTGTGATGTTCTTTTTCTGTACATTTTCACATATTGCTTCTCATGGAAGTTACTGATCACTTGAGGATTTTTCTTGTTTCCATGTTATTGGTACTTATTTCCAAAGCAATTTACCCTTTGTAAGCTCATTCACCTATTTACTTCTGAAGTCTATGTAATGGCTGGGAGCAAGTGTAAAGAAAAATTCTACTGAAATATTTGATAATTATCTCATTGGGTATTGCATGAACTGTATGTGTTCTATTCAACCTATTCTGATAAGTAAATGATCTGCAAAGTGAATGCAACCCACCTGCCCAGTCACGACTTTACAGAGAAAACCTTTTCATCTATCTGGAATTCTTCATGAAATGAGATCAACATGCTATTATGGATTTCCTGTATGCAATAATTTTTTTTACTCTTGTCAATCATATATCGACCATTCTTTACATAATAATTTCTGGTCAAGTGATGATTTCTCATTAAATAGAAAGTTTTTCTGCTTGTTCTTTCTTTTTGAATAGGAAGTCCATTCTCTTTTTTTCATTTTAACTAGGAAATGCTTTATGTTTTACATTTTTAGTATTTTCTTTTGTTAATACCTAGGTATGGAGAGTTCGTTTACAAGACGATCAATGTGGGGATGCAGATTCCATTGACATTGGTGGTCAACCAAAGGACATCAGTCTTGCTCCTCTCTGTCCTGAGCTTGCGCTGGTCACTATTGATTCAGGTGTTGTCATGCTCCGTGGTTCAAAGGTGGTATCAACAATGAATCTTGGCTTTGCTGTGTCAGCATCTGCAATTGCACCTGACGGAAGCGAAGCAATCATAGGTGGGCAGGATGGCAAATTACACATCTACTCTATTAGTGGTGACACACTTACAGAGGAAGCAGTCCTTGAGAAACACCATGGTGCTATCAGTTTCATACATTACTCTCCTGATGTTTCAATGTTTGCCTCTGGGGATGCAAATAGAGAAGCTATTGTTTGGGATCGTGTCTCCCGGGAGGTAATTTTTTAACTTTGAAATGGATAATTTATTTTCCGCTTAGCATTTCAATTGTGTGGTTGCACTTATGGCCTTTATGAATTACTCAGAGTACAGAAATTGACAAACAGTCACTTGTGTGCATGCATGTGTAATCACATACCTTTGTGACCACTGACCACTATTGATTAAGTTACTAGCTGATAATAGAAGTCATTAGAAGTTTCTTATGTTTCTTCCAATTTCACCTATTTCTTTCACCCTTGAGCATATGTTACTATAGCATCTTTTATTCTCTTTTTGTACATATACAGAAGCTGATAATTTTTTTTCCTTCATGGTTTGTTAGTTTAGTTGATTTTGATTGCTAATCAACAGCCATATTAAGGTAAATATCTATGACTTATTATTGTTTTAATAATTATTGACATTTGTCATACCATAAACCATTTTGCAAGTTCAATATTTATGACCTTGTCCTTGAGATATCTTGCCACTTTGGAAACCAAAGGATGTTGAAATTGTAAAGAACATTTTATCAGATTTTGAACGGGTTCGGAAAGGCAAAATGTCTCATGTCTGTCCGATGTACTGTTTGAAATGAATGAACCAGGTCAATCTAGACCCTTCAGTGACCGTTATAATCATTGCTTGAAACTAACAAATCAAATAAACTAATAATGTATCAGTAATTTGATGTTCTTAATTTAGGCATCAAAATTTTGTTACCATTTCTTTCTTTCATGCATTATTTACTCTGTTTGGTATAATGTATTGGTCTGCAAAAGGCTAGTATGGAAAACCATGACTAGTAGGCTTATCCCTGAAAAGGGATAATAGGGTGTTGATTTAGGATATAGCAAGGATCTATTAATAAACCAGATGCAATGTTATCAGTTTGTCAAGTTCTTGTGCAGCTTAACCTTGTGTTTTTCTTATCAAATGTAATTCTTCTATAATGGTCAGTCCCTTTTGGATTTCATAACTAAGGTCTTTCGAAATTAATCGGATTCATTACTTCTAACTCAATTACCTGCAGGTGAAGCTTAAGAACATGTTATACCACACTGCTCGTATAAATTGCCTTGCTTGGTCTCCTGATAATAGCATGATTGCTACTGGATCACTCGACACCTGCGTCATTATATATGAAATCGACAAGCCAGTGTCTAATAGAATGACAATAAAGGGAGCTCACTTAGGAGGAGTTTATGGATTGGCTTTCACTGATGAGCACACTGTGGTAAGCTCTGGTGAGGATGCCTGTGTTCGTGTTTGGTCTTTAAGTCAACAGTGATGCATATTAACGATGTAGTGCATGATCCTATTAAATAATAAGAAATTGAAGTTTCGCTATAACATGGGGTTATTGGATTTTATTTGTTATCAAGTTGGTTTGCTGGGAGGTCAGAAAGAGAAGTTAGATGACTGGGAAAAGACGATTCATGGAGATTTAGTTTCCTTATTGGTTCTTCAGATATGTCAGAGATTGCTATTTGCAAATGGAGTTGGTTGAGATTTTTGCTTAAATCCCTTTTTACAGATAAGGTTTTGGTTTTTCTTCTTCTCATTGTTGGTTGTTTGAGCCGGGAGTCTATGTAGTCTTTGTGCAGTGTGGTGCCACGAGTATTTTGCACATCATCTACCAGTGGAAGTATGGTTTAGAAGTACATGGAATTTATGTCGCTTTTAGCTATTCCAGACAGGATTTAGACTTCAGCGTAGAGAAATGGTTTGTTGTCTGGAGAATTAGCCACAAATAGCATGGTTAAGTGCTCAAATCAGTTTAATTCCCCGGCAGATGATGGGCGTCGCTGTGCGTCTCATGGTTTGTATTCTCCTTCACGTTTTGGTTTCTTGCAGAAGGTTTGTTAAATGGTAGTTTGTTTCTCTTCTGGTCTACTTTTTTTTCTTTTTTTGTTGGTGGTGATGGAACAGTGAATTTTGTTTGATGTAATTTCAATAATTGTCCTGACAAAGAAGTAAAAGCTTGATTTGTCAATTTTTTTTTACTGCAAAAAAAGAAGAGTCGATGGCGACCAGTAGTAACGTACTCTTACTAAACGTTATCATGCATAAATTATTCTCCGTCACGGAATGTTTATAGAATCATAACTAACACCACAGTTGGATTTGGGCACGAATCAGGTGTAATTACTGCAACACCTCGTCAGGGTTCGTGCCATGAGATTAAAAATTCTTAGCACATGCCGCTCCCTCACGAGTTCAAACCCAAGATCTCATGAATTTGAGACCACGCTAGGCTATTCCTGAGGGGTTGATTTGTTCATTTTTGGAAGATAGCAGCAAAGGCAAACTTCATAGATATTTACCAATTTAGATCAATAAGGATTTTCTTGGTCCTATCTTAATAAGTTTTAAAAGGCGGATCACCAGTCAATAATAATTCAAAAAGGAATGAATATTTGACGAGCATAAAGGTGAATCAAAATGGATTGAACAGAGCAAATCAGAATGTGGAATAAGATTGGACATTTGATTGGATATGTAATGATAGCTAGCATTGCAACTCATTTCCATAATTTTAAAATTTCTTAAAATATCTTGTGTTAGTAGGATATTTATCAATTGAATTATCCTATTTGGATACATTTCCTATTACTTGAAATCTTCATTTTTTTTCATTTTTCTCTTTCTATTATCGCTACTTTCATAAAATCACTTCACATTTGTGCCATGGGACAAATTGCACAACGTAGCAAGCCTCTTTTATCTGATTTCTATAACTTTTGTTTTTGTTTAAAAAGAGAATAAATCCTAAAATTTTGACAAAACACTCATTCAATCATTTAAATTAATCATCAATCTCTTAAATTAAAAGCATCCATATTGAAAGACCAATGGTGAGTCCATTAATCTCCCAATGCATTAATCTCCAATTGTGGAGACTAATAAAACCGGGCCTAATTGAGTGGACTGGTTTGCACCAATCTATCCAAATATTCTCAATTGATTAAGAGGGGTGTATTGGATTATAACTGTTAATAATTTTTATGAACTTTTTTTGAATGAATGATTTTTACAGATTTGATAGATTTTAAAGATTTTTGCAGAGTTTATAATTTGTCAATAATTTTCATATACTTTATTTTAAAAGATTTTTATAGAGTTTATAAATTTATCAATGACTCGTTAGTTTCGTTAAGGATTACTAAGCTCTCTGCCCGTGGACGTAGGTCGATTGACCGAACCACGTAAATCTTGTGTTTTTTTGTAATTGCTCTTTGTTATTCCGCATTCTTCTATCACCGATATTTTCTGACAATATAAATTTGTGCTCCTTCTCATAAACCAAATTTGGGCTTGTCTCTACGGTTGAGTTTATAAACTAACAGGAGAACAACATAAATATTGTTCAAACTTTTGAAAATTACAGAATTAAAATCTAAAAATCGTTAAATTACAAACATACTCGACTCATTTTTCACCTATATTGTAAAAGATCGTGTCGTCCACACGCCTTCTACAATGTGTGGTTGCGTGTAATTCACGCTCCCATCACTAAAAAAATTTCAAGTATCGAATACCAGTTAGATACCGTTTGAACACTATGTTAATATCAAGATACAAATACATAGATATGGTTGAATACCAATTGAATATCGTTCAAATATTGTTTGCATCCCAAAATAACATCCAATGAGTCTGATTGGAAATAAAAATAATAACATTTTATGGATATGATTGAATACAAAAAAATAAAAATCAGAAACCCGATAAATATCGTTTGAATATCAAAATAACATTGCATGGATTTGAATGCAAACCGATTGAATAAAGATTGAAATACCATTTAAATATTCTTTAGATACCGAGATAATATTCCACATAAATAATTGGAAACTATAATAATAACATTTTAAGGAATTAATTGGATACCAAAATAATAAAGATTGGAGACTAGGTGCATATTATTTGAATAAAGTTTGGATACCAAAAAAAACATTTTATCGATCTGATTTAAAACCGATTGAATGGCGATCAAAAACTGTTTGCAAGCTACAAATGCAAATACATGTATTGAATAGCCATAGCCCATATAAGTACAAGTTAACATTCTTTAAATAGAATATCGTTTGAATGCTGATTGAATACTAAATGAAAAAAAAAAAAAAAGCTCAGTGAATACCAAACAAATACTAATATATTTTCAATTATTTTTTTAATTTTTTTGATTAAATTTCTTTTTTAGATTTAAGTATTATTTTAAAATGATTAATTGTTATTATTATTATTTTTTATTTTTACATTTATCTTAAATTAATATTAAATATTAATTACATTCTATTTAATTTCTTAAGTCCACTTTTATTTTTCATCGTATTTGTGGTTTAATGTGGACATGAACCCAAAAAGGAGAGGCAAGTAAAACTAATAGAGAAAATTGGTGCATGGAGGTGGGGCCCACACTAGGGGAGTCCAACCGGACGGTTCTCTAAAAATCTGGAATTCCACAAAGCAAACCGACCGAAATGGACTCCCCTGACTGAACCAATTTGAAGAAACCAACCAAATCGACCAAGTATTTGAAATCCCTGAACTGAGTATTTGGTTCGATTTCGGTTGGTTAGAACGAAGTTTGGAGACTCCTACTGTGATACCCCAACCCTAAATAACCATACATAAAATGCATTTATTAGTACATACATTACATAAGTATTTTCATATAAATTTCGTTTCATATAGTTATAATTTTAGATGCAAAGATAAAGGCTTAAAGAATTAGTTAGAGAATAATTATTAGGTTCAATCGTTGAGTCGTGATAAACATAGATTAAAAATATAGTACTGAATTTACGATTAGAGTTGAAATCTTATTTTTAATATATGCTAAAATGAATTTAGAGATGATATATAGGGATGGAATTAAAAGAAAGACTTATCAAATGAAATAAACAAAGGATTAGAAGGAAAATAAATGAGAAAATAGGACTAAAAGAGAATTTATTTTGTATAGGTGTAAAATAAATGAAATACTTAGCCACAGCCTTCATCTACTGTCCTTAATATCATAATTGTTTCCAACCCTCAGCTCATATTTCACTCCACAGCTACCCACATCAACCAATTAGATTGATAATTAGCAAATCAAAAACAAATTGTGCTCAAGTGTTACGGAACACATAATCGACTCAACTTTGATTATATATATATATATATACACACACAGAGACCAGCTTATTTAAACACTCCTCCAAACACAATAACAAAACCAATCTTTGAGTCCGAAAAAAAGTTCTGTCCGGAAGAATCACCACCCAATTGACCAACAATTTCTCTCAAAAAAAAAAGTTTGAACAAGGTAAGGTAATCCTGTACTCTTGATAACTCTAATTTAAGGCTCTGATTCGGTCCTGATTTTGAAATTGTTAGAGACTGAATTTCAGAAACCTCGAAGAATAAAAGTTGTATATTTGGAAGTATTCCATATGTTTATAAACCAGTTTGATCCAATTTTGTTTCGTTTGATATTTATAGTTGAAATAGTGAGAACTTCCCTAATTAACAGTTCAGTAAGAATAATCTGAATATATGCTGATTTTGGGGACTTTAGGGACTCCATTTGGAAAATTAACATAAAATTTGTAGCCAAGCATGTCTTATAAATGCATGTAAAGGAAGTAGCTTAAATCTATATGTGTAGGGCGTGCTTATTTATGGTTGGTCAGACTTATTGTTCCATCTAATAATGTTTAATTTTAGGTTCAATTGTAAATTCTACTGCTATTTTGGTAGTTTGAATTAGATTTTGATTATTCCAGACACAAGTGGTATGTGACTCTATTTTTTAAACCAACAAAACCTTCTTGATTTGGATTTGTATAAATGATACCATGAACAAAACACTAAGGCTAGGTCTGTTTGCCCTGTCTCAACCTGTGGTATGGATTGATAAATTTACTGCACTTTGTGTAGATATAATTGGACAACTCGATTTATACCATTAGAAATATATATGTGTCTAGTTTCGAAATCAGGTTGTCGATCTCAATTTGGTGCTAAAATGAATGAATTATGATTAATGCACTATGTGATGCCAAATTTGTCCTGAAGTATAAACTTGACAGCATTATGTCTGACTTCAAAAATTCACTATAAACACTATAAGTTAAATTAGGATTCATATTTTATATGCACAGGAAGCTACAGATGTCTAATTTTATTGAAAAGTTATATCAAGTTCTTTGGAAACTTATAGATCCAGATATGTTGATGAAAGATTGTCTTAACTAAATAACATAAAACATTAAGCATAGGGATTGTTTTGATAAATTTTCAACAATAGGGACTGAAATGAAACATCAAAAAACAAAACACCAAAAAGAGAATGAGAACAAATTTTTATAGGTTATAGATGCAATTGATCTATAGATTAAATAAATTCAAAAAATCGAGTCATTCACTAAGTTATAAGGACTAAATTGAAACAAATTTATATTTAAGGGACTAATATATAATTTTATAGAAAGTGTATTCGATATTTATAATGTAATTTCTAATATTGTATAGACTCGGAGGATCCAAATACTCATAGATTGAGGAACTAGGAGTCCTTAATACGTGACACGTACATCAGAGGCACATGTGAGTAGAAACTGAGGATGTCTCCACTTGTTTGCTATGTGAAATGAAATGTGCTAACTTTGATAGTTGTCTTGATATGTGAATATATGATTACATGAAATGATTTGCTTACTACACATGCAAATATATGGGATATATGGTATTGCTTACAAGTGACATGTGTATGATATATGAACTGTGTGCGAACCTGTTATAATCAAATGCTCAGAATATGATATGATCTTATCGGATGTGACATCGTTTATCATGAACAGTGTATATGACTTAGCTTGTCTTTATGCAAAATATAGACATGATATGATTTACAGTTACAAATATCGTTCATATGTGATAGGTTGTATTTCATGCATATTTTGCATTGCATTTTATATTGTTTTGCATGATAAATTTTTGTTTGCATTGTGTTTTATGTTGGTTTTGCTTCCTCTTGTCGTTTAGGTGAATTGTTTTTAAAAGAAGGCAAATCATTGTTGTTTTGAGTGCATTCCAGTTCTGGAAGGAATTCAACATGACCATACTGAATGTGCCATGAAACTAGGTTGTAACTTTTACAATGGGCCGCGTGTTTGGACATTATAGGCCTTGGGATTGGAGCATACTGGACAAAATTAAAAGGCTTTTTAGCATTATTTTATGTTGCAACAATATTCTCTTCTTATTAATATTATTTTGTGACTTATTCTCCAAGTAGGATTAGATTTTGAGAGAGAGCACATATAAATACTCTCTTAAACTCATTTTTCAACAGCCTTTTCATTACATTAAGGGGGCAGCACGCCCCACAACTATTTTCTTTCATATTTCGCATGTTTCTTCTTGGTTTGAGTAGCTAAACAATTTTCTAGTCGAGGTATTTTCAAGGTTCGATCATAATATATTGTGAGACTTATGTTTTTATATGTTATTGAGTATTTTGAGTATTTATTCAATTTCTGTGTTCAAGTTCTTTTATTATTATTTCAATTGATTGCTTGATAACGGTCGTTTGATTGATTGACGAAAATGATATACTGTTATTTAGGATTGATAGTGCATCACATTAGTTCTAATCTAGATAACAAATAACTTGAATGTATTTGGTTGGACACTATTCATTGTTATGGAACTGAATAATCTGGTTTAAATGATTTACGATGTTTTCGACTTCGTTGACTAAGATAGGGGTCTCTTTGGTTCTTATAGTTGTCATAGACTAAACATTGTCAGGGCGTCCCGGGGATTGTTTAGTAGTTAGGAAAATAGTCCGCAGAGCGTCTCGGAGCTATCGAATAAGTAAGAAGATATTGGTTACTTGAGTGCGTCACCGGTAGCTATAAATCTATCTATTTGAATGCTTGATATTTATCTTTTGTATCTGTGATTAACTTAAAGGATAGAACTGAGAAGTACTTTGACTAGACTTTATTATTATTGATTTCCTTTTGACTGCATTTCGTTCTCTTCACTTTAATTTACTATTTTTGTTTGTTTTGATATTTAATATTCATCATATACATCATCTTGTTTATTCTGTTGCTTTTCTTTCAAATAAATAAGTTTTATCAATCTCTGTGGATTCGACAATGCTCACTGTTATTTACAGAATTATTATTTTGAGTAGGAATTAATTTGTTGGTTTGACACCCATCAATATGCATAGTTTGATTAAAGATTGAATTGATATATGTCACTTGCATTATCGACTTAAAAGGCGGACTTGGCCGACATGCTTAAGTTCTCTTATAGTTACATGATTTGACTTGCGACGTTGCTTATACTTCAAATGATTCGAGACTTATTGTCTCTTATAGTTCAAATATCGAGACTTAAATTCTCTACCCCACATGTTGCTCCCTCTAGATGTTGATATCTTGTAGAAGTTAAATTCCAAAATATAGTAGTCATAGGAGGAAATTACAATCACTAAAAAAAAAACTGGTGGTGAGAGGAAAAAAATTTACAAAACTTAACGATATAGGTCATGTAATTTCCTCTAGAGTTAATTATGCCAGGTTTCATAATTAAAAGGGGCAGTTACATTAGCGTCCCTGAGATAATTCACAAACTCTCATTGCGCCACTGAGTTTTCAAAAGGTTCCTATTGTATCCCTGACTGTAACGCCGTCAACTCAAATTAATGTGACATGTTAGTTTTCTGTAGTCATTACAACCACGTTGGCATGTGTCTTACATGTCGTGTCATTAAAGATGACGTGTCCAGTTATTATGAACTAATGGCGTTAACATCCAGCGATGCAATAAGAGCCTTTTGAAAACTCAGTTGTGCAATGAGAGATTATGAATTGTCTCAAAGATGATAATGTAATTCTCCCTAGTTAAAATTCAGATTTTGAGACATACCTCCCATATTTTGGTCATTATGTAAATGTCACATTTTTAAGCTTAAGTTTGTCATGCTATTTTTTGAAATTTGTTTCTTTTTTAAATTTTTCTCTCTCTTCTTCTCTCTCATCACTCTCTTGCTCTTTGATCTCTCCCATTCTCTTCCCTTCGCTCTCTCTCTACCCGTTCTCAGTCACTTCCCTCCTCTCTCTTCCATCCACTCTCTCTATGTCCTCTTCCTTCAGTCACAACAGCCTCCTCCTCCTTCTCTGCTCGTGCCCGTCGAGTCTCCTCCTCCTCCATAGCCTTCTCTTTAGCCGCCTTCAACCTCCATCCTCGTCTGCGCTCCTCTCTCTGTTCTCGTTCACAATAATCTCCTCCTTCTGATGGTCTCTTTGCTCTCTCACTTTTTTCGTCTGTTTTCTTAGGATTCAAAGTCAATCCAGGGAGGGAGAGATAAAGATGATCTTGACAGACATCAATAAGAAGGAGATCGTGAATAGTGACGACGAAGGAGATACGAACGGTGGTGAATGAATCTCGAATGGCGGAGAATGAATCACCAATGACGACAGATGACTCTCCATTTCTTCAAACAATTTCTAGTGTTGTTGCTGTTGATGCATTTTCGATTCTACAATGAGTAGTGGTTGCTAGGGTTGCAAAACCCTAGATGATGCCCTGTTTTGTTCAAAATATTCTTTTTCCCTATAGTATTGCATTGTACAAACA
>CAODLS011345611.1:0-19195 GCA_948243855.1 Flueggea neowawraea | reverse complement strand
AATCATGTTTTCTGGCTTATTTTCTCTAATGCAGCTTGGAGCATTTTCCATTTTCATTTGACAAACAAATGTTATATGGATGCTTTTTGTTGCATGTACTGGAGTCATAGATATTACTCTTGTGCAACGTGATGAAATTGCAAAGTTGGATAATGTAGATGCCTTAAGCCAGACAACTGATCGGCAACTACCGAATGATCCTGTTACAACAGGCTCAAACCTTAGAAGGCGAAAGCCTAAAAGTCATATGAGAAACTATTCAGAATCTGTTATTAGTAACAGAGTCTATTCATCAACCAATTCATCAGGTTTTTTTTAATATGATTGGATTTCGTTTTTTTGAGTTTGCAATTGATGTTTCTAGCCCAGTTCTACCATGCATGTACGATTCCTGTTACATGGGTATCAAAGGATCTGCATTTTGTCGAAACTCTTCATCACATTGCTGTTGTACTATGTTGCAGGTCTGCTGAATGAGATTCTGGTCATCCTTTCGACATCATGGAGAATGAAGTGGAAACTTTTCTCCTCTTTCGGCCCTTCTTTATGGTATTCGTAGCCTTTGTTGCTTTTGTCAGTTGGAACGGCAGTGTAGTTCTTGGTACTATCCTTTGTTTTAAATGTATACAATGTTCAGCAGTTAGAGCTTGATTCTGACACTCTCCTAAAATTGCAGGTGCAAAAGAAGCACATACTGTTTCTCCACATTTTGCTCAAGTAATGTATTTTGCTCTGGTTTCTGCTCTGGCAAGTGCTCCCCTGCATTTCTCTTTAGGACAAGCTGCATATCTGTTTTGCTCATTTTGGAAGAACCGACCGCTTAGTTTTTGTCAATGGATACTAGCTCTTATAGCCGGCTTTCTTTCCGTGCATTTCCTCAGGTTAGCTAAGATTGTCCGTTATCATGCTGAATAATTGAAAACAGAACTGTTAATAATGTCTCCATCTTGATAGGCAAGAAAGCGTTTCAGTGCCACTAACATTCTATACGTTAATGCATCTCGGTCATTTTTTCCAACAACAAATTAGTAACAATATTTTGAGTCACGTTTCTTGCATTCTAATTTTCATTATTTTTGCAGCATTGCTCATCCCTATCTCCTCGCTGACAATCGACATTATCCCTTTTACTTGTCGCAGAAGATCATCAACGCTCATCGGCTGATGAAGTATCTTTTGGTCCCGCTTTACGTTTATTCTTGGTTCTCCATCTTCAATGTACTGGGTAAGTATTAGCTCATCTTCGCTATCAATGTTATGCACTCTCATAAAAAAAAAATTCTGATAAATTGTGTTGTTTTTTGCAGTGCAAATTCGACCAAGGATCTGGGTGTTGCCATATTTTCTGGCTACAGCCGCGGCTTTGGTTCCGGCTCCACTGATCGAGTTCAGATACTACACCATACCATTTTATTTGTTGATTCTGAACTCCCAAACAATTGACAAAATAAGTTTGGCTCTAATGGGACTTGCATATGTGGTCATTAACACCCTCACAATGATGATGTTCTTGTTCCGGCCATTCTATTGGACTCATAAGCCTGGAATTCAGAGGTTCATTTGGTAGATGAATAACACACACTTCTCAGTGTCTTGAAACAATTCCTTTTCTTGGATTTATAATTCAATTTTTTTTTTATATCACTCAAGTCATTGATTTTTTTCCTTGTCAATAATTAGTAGCCTAGTTTAACTGATACATTAAGGTCCATTTTGGGAGGGAAATTTTAATTTTTTATTAAATCACTCCATATTTAAATATTTATATCTTTCCGATAACTGGTGACAATTGATTAAAGGCGAAGGAATCCATGTCGTTGTATTATATAATAAACCTCCATTTACATTACCAACCCAGGTGTTCAAACCGTGGTTATTTAATGTTTGATGAATGTATCAATCCGATTAAAAAACCCACAAAAAAAGCAACATAGGAGGTGTTTGATTCGTAAATTTTGGAGTGGAAATCGGAACCGTTTCGGACAGCCGTCACTCTAACCAGTCCTCCTCGGCAGTACAGTTTTTACAGTTACTGTTACAGCTTAACAATGGCAAATCCACGGTTTCGGGCACTGTTACGGTGGAGACAGTGGAGCAAGAAGGACTGGGCAATAGCATTGATCGGATTCACCATTGTCATTTTCACGCTCACTCTATTCTCTGATTCAAGAGCCGCCGACCACTCTTTCGAACTCTCCTCCTCCGTAGACGACCTCGTTGACTTAACTCTGTTATCCAGTGCCAAACGGAGAGGTGCCCTCTGCTTGGATGGGTCCCCACCCGCTTATCATTTTCAACCCGGATTTGGATCCGGATCCAACAACTGGGTTCTTCACATTGAGGTTCGTGTCTTAGAGTTTGAATCGAACAGACTCTTTTTTTCGTGCCAAACTTCTGAATCAAGTAAATTATTACTTTTTATTTGGTTTGGATCGTGAATTGATGAACAGGGTGGAGGGTGGTGTGATTCGGTGGAGTCGTGTACGAAGCGTAAAACGACGGCGTTGGGATCTTCGAATTACATGGAACCCAAGGTTCGGTTTGCTGGGATATTGAGTCGTGGTCCCTTACAGAATCCTGGTAAAGATTCTATCTTTATTCCAGAAAAAATGTGACAAGATTCCAACTGGTTGTGTTTTTCTTTTTTAGATTTCTTTAACTGGAACAAGGTCAAGATACGATACTGTGATGGTGCATCTTTTGCTGGTCATCCCGAAAACGAGTTTAAGGTTGTATAAGTATTAAAGTTGGTGTTTTTCCCTGACTTGTCTGGATTCACTATGCATTTATCTCATAGCATCAACTATGTTGAAAAAGAAGAATGAAAAAGAAGAAAAGAAAACTATACTATTAAATTCTCCTTTTAATGTTTGGTTTTATTGTGGGGCTTAACTGTTTGTTCCTCAATGTTGCAGAATGGGACAAAGCTATTTTTTCGAGGCCAACTCATTTGGGAAGCACTTATGGATGAACTCTTATCAAAAGGGTTGTCCAATGCCAAACAGGTAATTTCAAATGTGCATATTATCTTGCATTTATGTCTGATTGCTTTCTTTGCTAATTATAAACTATAAGGATTTTTTCTTTAGTTGTTTTACTTGTCTATTTTTTGCTTCCTCGAATTAGTACTTTTGGTTCATCTTGATCTAATGGAGAAGTACTGTAGGCATTTCTAACAGGTTGCTCTGCCGGAGGTTTGGCAACCCTGGTTCATTGTGATAACTTTCGAGAACTTCTGCCAAAGGACGGAACTGTGAAATGTCTTGCTGATGCAAGTTTTTTTCTTGACGAGTATGTACTTGTGCAATAATTCTGCTAGCAGTTCGTTTGGGAAATCCTATTATTTGTTTGATTTTTGTGTCATAGATGTGTGAAGTATTCTTTTATCAAATATCTTGTAGTTACGCATTTTGTATCAATGGTTCATCTATTAATCATCTTCAAACGATATCCATGTCATAGGTTTACAGATCATATGTTGGTGACAAAGATCTTCAAGTTACCGAATTTTTGCATTAATGATGTCACATTTCCTTTCCTTGATGTTCTTGTTTTCCTTTCTTTCGCATTCTTATCTTTATGTTGCAACATAATATTAGCCCTCTGAACTCCTCCACAAAATTTGATGCATGGTTGCATAACTCTTGTAGCTTTTAAACTGCATAAGATTTCCATAAGATGCAAAATGCATGTGTTCTAGCTGTCACTGCTTGTTCTAATGATAATGCTGGTTTCTGGATATGATTCAAGCCAACATGAAAACCTCAGTTCGCTCTTCATTCATTTCAGGAAAGATGTTAGTGGAAATTTCACCATGAGGTCTTTCTATCAGGATGTCTTCCATCTTCAGGTTTTGGCTCACTCTTCTGCCATTCCAACTTCAATTTTTAGATAGTTTTGAGCAGTACGTTTTATCCAATAGTCTTATTCCAAATGGTAAATCCTTCCATCTATTTTGAGTCAATTTAATCTAAATGTTTCTAGGCTTTTGAGATCATTGGCCTACATTGTATTGCGATCTGGTATAGCTTGTTTGTATGATCAATGAAAATTTTAAATCATGTAAAAATAAATCATGGAAGCTAGAAAATAAGTATGTGACAGTGAAACGATAATGTCATAGTTGGCAATCATTTCCTCGCTTTCATGCTTAGGGTGTAGAGAAAAGTTTGCACAAGAACTGTCTCGCAAGAATGGACTCATCAAAGGTAGGTTTGTTGCCCACTTCCTTCCGGTATGTTATTCTTCCATTCAAATTTTTATAGTGGTTCTCCCTCACTTTAGTGACTAATAAGTGATAAACATGGTTACTGTTATTTGTGTGAATAACAGTGGAGATGTCTCTTCCCCCAAGAAATTGTTAAGGACATCAGGACCCCACTTTTCATTGTCAACCCAGCTTATGATTTTTGGCAGGTAATTCATAGACAGAGCACATTCTACCTTCTTTCATGTTGGATTTTGAGATCTTTTCTATTATCTTTTGCAATTTATGCTGTCTGAATCTAACAAAAGAAATCTTTAGATACAACATATCCTGGCACCAGACATGTCAGATACTCGCGGCTACTGGAAGAAGTGCAGACTGAACCTTCAATACTGCGATTCTAGCCAAATTCAAATACTACAAGGTAACTGAATACCTTACTTTGGAGGCATAGTTGGTTTATAGATGATCAATGTCACTTGCATTTTTGTTTTCTACTATTTTTTTCTTCTTTGTGATCTTATCTAATGGTTTTTGTTACTCAACTTAATATATTTAGGATTTCGAGATTCTCTGCTACGGTCACTTAGCGAGTTCCAGAAAAAAGAGAGAGGAAGCCTTTTTATAAATTCCTGTTTCATCCATTGCCAAACATGGATGGCTGTGACATGGCATTCACCCACCTCTCCGAGAATCAACAATAAGGTGAGAAAGATTTTCCATTTCTGGAGTTTGTTCAATTGATTTCCCATCAAAAGAAAATCTGAATAATTACTCCAAAAGTTAAAAAATAACAAATCCTCTAATGCTGATGCAGTTGGTGGTTACGACAATAACAGATCTTTATTTGGATTCACATTTTCTAACCTTATTGAATGCTTCTGAAAACAGACAATTGCAGAGACAGTTGGCGATTGGTTTTTCGACTGGAAAGTAGTGAAGCAAATCGACTGTCCCTATCCCTGCAACCCCACTTGCTATAACATGAATTTCATTTGATTTCTGTGAAGCTCCACATCTTTTTAAGCACTGTTTGATATATTCTCAATTCTAGCAACCATATATCTGAGCTCAAACTTGTAGAATATGTAACTTTATATCCAAAGCATGAATTTATATGTTAGGGATCGTTTGTACATAGCCAATGTTTAACGAAGAAAACTAGTTCTCTGTTTTCTAATGTAGAAAACCAATTTATTTGAATGACTAACTTTATTTTTTCAGTACTCGTTTTCTAATTTTTCAGAAAATAGAGATTGTTTTCTGTTTCTTAACGCGCTCTTACTTTTTCGAGTTGCTGTTTGCACTGGTTTCCACTGGAGGTTTCATGGGGTTCGTAACAACTAAGGAAATTTCTGCCACTAGCTTCGCCAGCAACGACTATTTGCAGGTTACCATCTCCACGTCACCATCTTTGTTTTGGTCAAAGATTTACTAATTTGTTCTCATTTCTTGGTTTGGAAATATTGAGACTTGAGTTGACATTTAAAGCAGGTAACAAAAGATAAGTCATGATAACCTTAGACTTGAGAATTCTTTGAAAGGATTGACATTTTCTTGATATTTCAATGAGCAGGACATGTATGTTTGGTGGGTTTGGTCCCCTCCACCCCCAACCATCGTTGAAGTTGCCACTTCCTACTCACTTGACTCTGGAAATTTGGAACCATGTTTGCGCCATTTTGGAGTCAATCAACGTAGAATTCAAAGCTTTCACAGAGCCAGAGTCATTGGAGCCGTTCTATTGTACAGTGACTGCTACCAAATTAAGTAGAATCTCTACCACAGTTTTCACAACCATCACATTCACATGGGTAGCATTTGGATGAGCGGAAAGAGGTTTGAGTAAAATCAAATCTTCTAAAGAAAGGCTTACTAGGCAAAAATAACTTTTTTTTTTGGTCAAGAAGGAGCAATTTAAATTCATCCAGAAACGTCTCTGTTACAAAGAACTTCACCATGAAGTTGGGGATTTAAGCCCCAATTGGCAAAGCAACCATTTGCTAAACAAAATTTAGAGACCCAATTCGCCGGCTTATTAGCCAAGCGAGAGATACAATGAAATTCGACGGAATTCATACTCTGAACAATGTCGAATATGTCTCAAAGAGTTGTTTCGATCTCCCTGGGAATAAGGTCATCTTGTCTTGACAAAAAAGGGATAAGGCTGTTGCATCATATTGAACAAGAATACTGTTAAAGACGAAAAGTTTTGCAACCAACAGAAGTCCACAAAAAATGGTTTTTGCCTCTGCTGCCATTGCTGAAGAACTTTGACATTTTCCCATATTTTACCATTGGAATCACGACAAATAGCACCACACCCAGCCGCTAGAAAAATCAAATTCCACCTTGATAGCAAAAATATTCATTGTCATTTTCGAGTAAATTTATTAAATTACGTACAAAAATAAATTAAATTAGTTCATAAATATTTTTTTTATAATAATTAAATTATTAAAATAATTAATTTAATTAATTATTAATAATTTAAAAATTAATAATGTATAAAATATTACTCATTAATATAATAAATTTTTAATATATATATATATGAGTGTGTGTGGGGGGAGTAAGTTGAGTCTCTTACACTCAATCTGGACCTTCCATCTTCTTCAAATCTGATGACTACAAATTTACCACCTCACCCAACTTAAAATTAAAATTAAGACCACGTCTTAAAAACAAAAGGCCTCTTCCCGACAAAACAAAGCGTTCCTCTCCGGCGTCCACCACCACCTCTCCATTGTCACTTCCTTCCGGTCTCAAATCCTCTCGTCACCGCGGCGTACTTTTCCTGCTACTCTTCTCCAGGCGACCTCCTCTCACCTTTGTCATCTCTAGGGGACTCCGTCGTCGTCAAGGCCAACTTAATACAGATTTGGTATGGTGTTTGATTTTGCAGGGGAAGGATTTGTTTAGGTTTTTATTGTTTGAAGTCTTCTAGTGTTCAATTTTGGAAAAAAGAGATTTGTTTGGGGTCTTTCGGTGTTTGAGATGGAAATGTATTTGGGTGATTTTGCTGTGCAGGTAAAGAAGATTTTGGAGATGGGGAAGAAATAGCAATTGATTTTGTTTAATTAAAGATGGAAGAAACTGAAGTTTGAGTATTGTTTGAGTTATGGTTTTGATTTTAATTAAACTTCTGTGTTCTAGGTTTTGGTTTTGATTCTATGGTTGTGCTTTAACAAGATTACAAGATTCAGCATCTACAAGAGCTAATGTTGGTGAACATCCTCTAAATCCAGTACCACTTACTCCTCTGCAAGAAGCTATTTTAACTGATGAGCTGACAACTTGGAACCACAAAATTCCGACTGCGTTAGACCTCAATCAGGTACTGCGGTGCAACCAGACAGGGATAGCTTTTGCAAATTCTGAAAACGAGTAGCCTCTGAAGATGATAGGAGTTAATAACAAGACTGGTTTGGGATAATGAAGAGAAGTTTAGAAACGTCAATGAACATTGAAATTGTAAAGATTGACGACTTGCATTTTGAAATTGGAATATTGAGCCAATGACGGCATGCTAGGCCAAATGATTCACGATCGGTACTAGAGCTTATCAACTGGAAGATATTAGATTCACGATCATCCATAGAACAAGTTTTTTACAAATTACTTCACTTCTTTGTAACCTAATGTGTAATGTTATTATTGATAATAACATCTCAGGAAAAAAAACATCCATAGTACAAATTTTTTCTTGTTTCTCTATTTCCATTCCTTTTTTATGTGCTCATTAAGCAGGGATGACTAAAAACAAATTGGTGAACATTTGGAACATACAAAAGAACATAATTCCATGTTCAGCTAAAACAATGAGCTCCTCTCAAAATTCAAGAACTTTAACAGAGAAACCGAAGTAGTTAAATAGGATCATAAAAAGAAAATTTGTGTATGTTAAGAGCTACTTCTTGGAATAACCACAAATCATATAAATTTCTTTCACTACTTTTCCTCTTCCAAAAACTATATACTCGGTAAATTTACACAAATCGTGTAAGATATTACAAACTTGCTTCCATTGCAGATCATCTGCTAACTAAACCACAAGTTTTGGTCAACCTCGTTCTCCAAAGTTTGCGGACAAAACCAACGAAACAACAAAAATGAAATCAAGTTAAGAGCTGAGATGGTGGTGAAGTCACGGATGAAGAGCCATCAGTCTGAACCCTTTGTGCCATTACTTTTGTCTGCAAACCCAACAACAAAAATTTTTGAAACTGACATTGAACATATACTCCAAGACTAGTCCTATTTTGTTCACAACAATATTAAATTCACAGTAACTACAGAAACATTACACAATCATATAATTACTAATAGAAATAAAAAACTAAGTACGTTCAAAAAATGAAAAATTCAATGAACAAGACAAGACTTTCAGGTTACTCTCAGTTCACAAACTTCATAGCAAATAGGCATGTAACTTTGGTTGGTCTTTTCTATTTTAGAAACCAAATAAGCATGCTAATAGTATCTTTTAATAAGTATCTTATAATACACACAATTGCCAAGTGCAGAGTTGAAATCCAGAAACTTCATCACCACCATTTCTAAGTAGTCAACTAAAAAATAGTCGCTAACTTTAATCATGAAATAGAGGCACGGAATTACCAGGTAGAGTTTTCACTAGTTCCTCCTCCATCTCAAACGCCAAAAGACCTTAAACAAATCTATTCTTTCCAAAATCGAACACTAGAAGACTTGGAACAATAAAAACCCAAAACAAATCCTTCCCTGCAAAATCAAACACCAATACACCAAAATTAAACACCAAAAGGAAGGCGGCGAGAGGAGATGACGACGACAGCAGGAGAGCGTTAGGAGAAGGCGGTGATGGGCGGAGTGCAATCGGAAGGAAGTGACGATGGAGAGGTGGCGGTGGACGCCAGAGAGGATCGCTTTTCTGTTTTGTCGGGAAGAGGCTCTTTATTTTTAAGGTGTGGTCTTAATTTTTATATTAAGTTGGTGACGTGGCAAGTTTATAGTCATCAGATTTCAAGAAGACGGAAGATTTAGATTGGGTGTAATATATCCCTCTCTCTCTCTCTATATATATATGATTTATTATTAAGATTTGAGTATTATGTTATGTAAGACATAATATTCGACCTATGTGTAATAATAATAGAGTAATTTATTTAATAATATTGTATCGTATAAATAAAAGTCTAATAAACATTAAAATAGAGGAGAAAATTCGGCACACATATCCTTATTAGGGTTGTATTATATTCTTATGTATTAAGAGTCCTAATTTGACCAGTCTTCTCTTGACCTAATGCATAAAGACTACGACTCCTATTTTTTAGGAGTTTCTATACTTATGTGACAAGTAGTAGAATATGACTATAACACGTTTTCATTCTTGTAGAACAAGTAATAGGAAGTTTAATACTTGTAGGACAAGTAATAGAGTTTTAATACTTGTAGAACAAGTAAATGAGTTCGTATATTTGTAGAACAAGTGGAAGCCTAGTACATGTAAATTAGGGTTTCTACACATCTATATATATGTGTACGAAGGCTTGGACGAATTTTGATAGATATTCTTCAAGAGTTGGCCGAATTTTGACACACTAAAAGAGAGAAAATTTTGTGAGAGCTAGAATAATGATTCTCAATGCTAGTACATTAAACCGATTCAACCAAATTCGTTTGTGTGGATATCATTGGTTACGTTCGAGTAAAGGCAACGTGAGAGAAAAAGTTTTGAGTTTTGTACTAAAAACTCGGCCGAACAATTAAAGCAATTTTAAAGTAAAATTCACAAACCCTAATCGTGTATGTCAATGTGCATGGATCATTGGTGGAATTCTAGGATTAAAATTTTTGTTATTTCTGCTGTGCTATCCTCGTATGAATGTTATATTATTAGTCACGAATTCCAACAGTGGTAGACTGTGAGATCTAACCTGAAGTTACTGAAGGAGTCCTAACCATCAAGGAGTGACAAGAGAGTTATTCTTCAGCCCCAAAAGTAGCCCTGCAAACAGTATTCAATGGAATAGGAGGCGAATGATTAAAGATACATTCATTCCTACTCTTCCATATAGACCAACATAAGTGAGCTATTAGGATTATGTTATCAACCCACTCGATACCTCTTTCCACCATCCTCTAAAAGTTATATTACCGTGTCGATCAAACCTGATAGATAGTAGGGAAACCCACCACGTTGCCTATGCATGATCACACCACAGCAACAAATGATTAATCCTCTCTAGTTCAAACCCACAGACTGGACATTAAGGAGAGGGGGCAGAATTAATTCTATGTAATTTAGAGTAAGTAGGAAGACTATCCATCAAGCATCTCCATAAGAAGTTTTTTTTATCTTCGGCTGTAATTTCAATTTCCATAAGTGTTTCCAATTGCAATCGGACACAGAAGATGGATTAGTGTAGGGCTCTCTCAATTTCCATTGCCTCTCTTGGATGATTCTATAACCCGAGCTAATAGTATACCTTCCATCCTTTTCGAAATGCCAAACAAGTCGATCTCCTCTATTATCTGTTATTATTAAGATAAAAATCATTTCAATAGCCTTGCATTCAAAATTAGTTAACATAAAGTGAAGCAAAGACATATTCCAACCTGAACCATCCTCTTTTATGAATTCATTAACAATACAATCGCTTCTACTAGGAGGTGGTTGCGATACCAATTTAAAATTAGAAAGATCAGGGATCCAATGATTGTCCCATGCAAGAACACTACTACTGGTAGCCACATTCCACCGCACACCAAGGTTCAGAACCTCTCTTCCTTTCAGAAGACTTTTCCTGGCCCATGACCCTCTCTTGTTCAGACGTGAAAAGAAGGTCCTTTTTCACCCAATGAACTTTTCTGTTGGTGCCATAATTTTCCCACTAGAATTGAACCAATTTTGCATCCAGTTAATCTATAAAGGCTTTAGGAAGCAGGAAACAGGACATCATGTTAAGGGGGATCACAGAAAGGACAGATTTGATCATAACTTCTCTACCCGATTGAGAGAGATGTTTCTCCTTCCAAGAACTCATTTTTCTCTCAAAACTATTCTTGAGATAGTCCAAATCCTTCAACTTACTTCTCTTCCAGTTTGTAGGGAAGTCCAAATAAGTATTGTCTGTTTTTTCTCTTCTCATTTGGAGAATGTCACAAATCTGTATCTTCAAGGATTCCCTGGAGAAAGAAATGCTATATTTATCCCAACTAAACCTTTACCTGAAGCTTGGCAAAAAAAGTTAAGAATCTACTTGAAAGTCCAAGCTTCTTCCACATTAGCCACTCTAAAAAGTAGTGTGCCGTCAGCGAATAAGAGATGGGTTATCGAAGGACAAAAAACGAGTGATCTTGTACCCTTTGATCAAACCAGCATCATAGTAGGCATTGATGGATCGTGAAAGAGCCTCTTGAAGAAGAAGAAGAAGAAGAAAGAGGTAGGGAGAGACATGATCCCCTTGCCTAATTCCTCAAGCTGATTGAAAGCATT
This sequence comes from Flueggea neowawraea, assembly GCA_948243855.1. Lineage (NCBI taxonomy): Eukaryota > Viridiplantae > Streptophyta > Magnoliopsida > Malpighiales > Phyllanthaceae > Flueggea > Flueggea neowawraea. Next base: position 7,505 of record CAODLS011345611.1, on the reverse strand, counting down.
AAGTGGCATTCCCATTTACAATCACTGAGTACTGGACTGTTGTAATGCATTCCTTAATCCATTGAATTCACTTAGCACAAAAACCAAGTCGAGCTAAAATTTCCAATAACAAGGGTCATTCCACTCAATCATAGGCTTTAATAAGATCAATCTTCATGGTCATAGCATATTGCTTCCCAATTATTCTCTTCTTTAAACAGTGAAAGGCCTCATGAGCTAATAATAAATTATCTTGGATCAAACGGCCTGGAACAAAGGCATTTTGTTGATTAAAGATCAGAGAGGGCAACCACTTGTTAAATAGATTCGCCATGATTTTAGTAATTATTTTAAGACCAAAATTGCATAGTGCAATAGGCCTAAATTGTTGCACTAGCGATGGGCTAGCAACCTTTGGAATTAGAGCAATGTTAGCCTGTTAATACTCATTAACAAAACAAACCTGAGAGAAATAATTGTTGGATAGCCTTAGTGATGTCTTCACCTACAACTTCACAATGAGTATGGTAAAAAGATCCATGGAAACCATCTGGCCCTGAATAGTGGCGGAGCCAGGATTGTCCGGACGTGTGGGCAGACTAAAATTGAAGAGAATTAAATTTGTGACAATAAAAAGTATATCGATATATATAGGGTAAAAAAATTACATTAAAGATAGTTTAACATGAAAAAGAGTACAAATCAAGCTACACTTGTTTTTGTTGTACGAGATAATTGATTTCTACGAGTATCCATATTCTGAAAACGATTCAAAATAGCTTTGTTATCAATATTTGCAAATATCTCCTTCTCGATAAATACCACCAATTTGTCATTCAACCATTCATTTCCCATTTTGTTTCTCAAATCAGTCTTTAGATATGTCATAGCAGAAAACACCCCCTCAACAGATGCGGTAGCAACTGGTAGGAGTAAACCCAATTCAACCAGACGATAGATCAACATAAAAAGTCTATCTTTTGTAGTTTCCTTCATCTTCTTTGCAAGACTTCCCAAGTCCTCCACATTAGAGAACCGTTTATCTCTTCTCATATCACTTAGAAAGGATTCAAATTCCTAAGGCATCAATGAGCGATCCATATCTGAGAAGTCATCTGGATAAAGATGAGCAAGATTTTCCATATCGTAATTAGAGAATCCATTCTTTGGATTAAGGTTTGCAAAACAATCAAGTAAATCTATACTTGCTTCAGAGAAACGATGATTCATCTCTTGTTGAAGTGAATCAACAACCTAGCATTTCAACAAGAGTTATTAAATTAATTAAGATCCAATTTTAATTAAGACACGTAGATTAAAACTATAACTTTTTGTGTTACCTCACAAAAAATTTCAACGTGGTAATGGTGATAGTTGGTGATGGTTCTTCCGTCCCTCTTCACACGAATCAACCTTGGAACTGTATCTTCCATATTAATTACCAGAATGTCATTAGCTTAAGAAAACGTCTCCACTTCTTTCACTAAACCGTCCCATCCGGATTCTCTAAAATTTTGCAATTCATCGTTCACATTTCTAATTTGATTGGTAGCATTTAAAATATCTTGTTCTAGTTCTTGCAAAGTCATAGATAATTTATTTGTCAAATCCAACAAAAGCTTCATAAAAAACATAGGAAATACAAACTCATAGCTCTGCATTTGGCGAAGCACATCCCTAACCTGAGCACCTGATTCATGTTCAATGCCATCTTCAAACACATTTTCAAGAACTTCTATAACTGAGGGCCACATATCTTTGATGTGATCTACAGTTAGATAGTGCAATCCCCATCAAGTATCACCGGGTCTTCACAAAGAAGTTTCTTGATTTTTCCAGTACCCAAAGTGATTTATTTATTCTCAAGTTGTACTACCTTTCTATCATGCTCCAACTGTCGAAAGGTTATCTGCTCTTTTACAAAAATATCCACACATATTCACAATCAATCCCAGGTAATTAAAAAAGTCACAAGTGTATCGATTCACCTTGCATACAACAATAATTATCAATTGGAGTTGATGTGCAAAACAATGCACATACCAAACACTAGGATTTTCCTTCAAAATAAGTACCTTCAAGCCATTAAACTCGCATCGCATATTTGATGCACCATCATATCCCTGATCTCTCAATCTCAACAAAGATAAACCATATTTGGAAAAAAAAGAATCAATACCCTCCTTCAAACATATTGTCAATGTCTCCCTTACATGAACTGAACCTAAAAATCATTCGATTATTTTTCTGTGCTTGTTCACATATCTAATCACAACAGACATTTGTTCCTTTACAGAGCAATCACGAGCCTCATCAACCAGAATAGAATCAATCTATCACCAAGGTCAACTAATATTGCAAGTGTGGTTTCAACAACACACGAGTTAACCATATCTTTTTGTATTGGTGGAGAGGTCATTTGATTATTCTCGGGTTCATTCTTCAAAACAACACTGCCAACCTCTTCATTTCGTAGGCTATACCAGTTTAACAACTCCAAAAAATTGCCCCTATTTAATGAAGTAGATGACTCACCATGTCCCCTCATAGGCAAACCTTGAGTTAAAGGAAATCGAATGGCATCAAGAGTTGTTGTCAAACGAATGCGATAAGTTTCTTCTCTTCTTATAGTTCTTCCTTTGACCATATTAATCACACTCATTTTTTTATTTTTAAAATTCTAAAGATCTATTCTTGCTTTGTTATGCGCACTACTAGCCAAACCAACATGCTCTCTAAATCTCTCCACTGTCTTTTTCCAATTGGAAAACCCATTTTTTGTAAACGCTTCATCCCCTGGGCTTAAAACATTACGCTTGAAAAAAAAAACAACAAAATCAATAAGCGGCATCCTTCGATACACTATACTCCAATCTTTCCCATACTTCTTTTTTGGAAAATTATGCCTTTTGGGCTGACAAGGACCTTTGGTCACGTATGCTCTCCGAACACGATCTCGCATATTAACATTGAAACTATCAATAGGCTTGCGTAATCCAAGATCGACAACAATAACATCCTCATCAATTTCTACCTCATCCGGGTTAACATCCCATTCAACATTATTATTCAAAATATTCACATCTAAAGTTTGTGGTGGTTGCTCAACACTATGTAACTCAACCGAACTTCTAAGCCTATTTGAAAAATATTTCTCCATTTTAATTCTTTATACAAAAACCTATCAATTTGAACATAAATAATTATTTAAGTCTCAATCAAAATACAACAATTCTCAACAATTCAACTAATAAAAAATTCATAAAAATAAGTCAATTCAATCAACAATCCAAGCAATTCAACCTATAAACCTAACAATTAACAAACACTAACTAAGTAAAATTAAAAAGAAAAAAAAAGCTCAACTCTCAAAAAATGTAAGTCAATTCAGTAACAAAAATCAGTACAAAACAACAGAAATTAAATTGTGGTGATAGCAAAAATTCACAATATCAAAAATTCACAAACCCTAACTTACTTAATATCAAAAGAGAAGGAAAGAAGCAGGGCGGACGATGATAGATTGGGTAGTCGAAGGTGAGCGGCGGTGGCGGCAGCGAGAAGAGGGAGAGGTGAATGGCGGTGGCGGCAAGTCGATTTGGTGGACGAGACTGGCTATGGAGTGAAATCGGCGAGAAGAGAACGAGTTACATAGGGTTTTTGTTTCCCGTTTATTTGTTCCTTCGTTGCTGGTTTTAGACAATTTTGTCTCCAGCAAATGTCTGGTCATTTCGCTTCTAACAACATGTCGTTTGCTAGAGACGTTTTAAAAAAATCAGAAACGACGTCGTTGTTGTGTTCGTTGGCTTCTCTGTTCCTCGCTAAGCTTCGACCTCTCTGCACCAAAACAGGGGTTGGCAAACTTTTAGGGTTTCTGGGGGCGGTCTGTGTTGGGCGGTACTAAGGGGAAATCCGGTCACCAGTGGGGGCAGTCGTCCACACTCACCCCCACCTGGCTCCGCGTCTGGCCCAGAGTTTTATCACCTCCCATGGAGAAAACATCCTTTTTAACTTCCTCCACATGTACTGGGGCTGTTAAGAAGTCATTGATCTCTTTTGTGACCAAGTTAGGAATGAAGTCAGCAATAGTGTTTGCATTGAGCCTACATGAAGTGAAGGCAAAAATAACTTGTACTAAATAAAATGGCAGCATGTCATTTCACAGTTAACAGTGAAGTTAGCGGTTAATTAGATTTTAATAATTTTGAAAGGTTAATAGTATTTTTTTTGAAATAATTAGTTCATTTTTGTATTTTTGTTTATTAAATCTTATTTTCCGGTATATTTATTCTCATAATTCATTGAATTTTTAATTTTTTAATTCTGAAAACTACTCTAATTTCACTAAAATTTGGGTTTGAGCCACTAAATATATACTAACATACGAAAACCGTTAGTGTATCATAGATTGAACTTTCAGAAAGAGAGGACCATCACCATCACTACACTGGTTCTCAACATTTGATGATGACAATTCATAAATTCAGAACCTCAGTGTTTCTTTGTGTATTAATTAAATACAATGGTCATCACGAGAAGTTGGAGACACCTAAACCACTAGCTATCAACAGCAGCAACATTTAATATTAGTTGATGTGTCTGGTTCTTGTATGCATGTTTCTGACTTTCTATAAACTCCCAACAATAGTTTTCATTTATGATTACCAACCATTTTATCTTTCAGGCTCCCTAGGTCTTATCTAATGACGACTCAGCTCAGCTCATTCCAAACCCACTCTGCACCAATCTTTGCATCATTCGTTTGTCACTACTCACGAGTGAAATCAAATAGACATCAAATAATAACAAATATTAATGTCTAAGTGTTTAATTTTGATAAATTGAACGACAAATAGTAAATACAGATTATAAATTAGTAAATTATATGCTGAAAAACTGGAAAGTAACACGTTTTTCTTGACAATTATAATATATTAAATATAAAATATAATGTGTCAATATACAGCAAATTGATCAACCTAACTCTACCAAAAACAATCAATATAAAGAGCTAATATAAAATTTACTGCTCTCACAAGTCATCAACCTCATTCGCAAATCTTTTGCAAACTCAACCCTTACACATTACCACAATCATAAATAACCCTTTGCTTTAAATTGACAATGTATATAGCTTTTGTTTATTTATTAAAAAAAGAGCCTCTCTTTTAGTGAGTTATGAACAAGGGTAATTGTGGGACTCATGATATCAAGCAAAGTTCAAAGTTGAAATATCCATTTTAAAATTAATAATATATACACTTAATTGTTTGGTCTATTTCATACTTTCTTTTCATATACTAAGAACCAAAACGTAAACCATCAACTTTAAACAAAAGAGTAGTGTGGATTTAGGGTATTAAACTAATTATGAAGACAAAAGAATGCGGCATTAGATTAATGACAAATGATGATATTCATTGACTATCATTATCATCATTAACTGCACTTGCATTAATTTGCAGTTTATATATGTAACCTGATTTGTGCTTCAAGCTTATCTCTCTAGAAGACAATTTAAGCTACGTAATTAACTCTTAGGTCATTCTACTACTGTCTTATTAAAATTAGCATGCAATATTACCTCACTACTACAACCGAAACTTTGACATTTTTATTAATCAACAACCCTGAAGTGAATGAAAAGCAGTTCAGTTTCTAATATATGTGCGTACGCGCACTCGTGTGAAGTTAGAAATTAAAGACTAGATGAAAGTGACAGTTGAGAAAACTGTGATAGAGTGGTACAAATTTCTTCTTCCTTAATTAGAAATTAGAATTCAAGCCTTAAGTATCAAGACACTTTAAAATTTAGTAGAAAAAAAATTTATTGCTTGCAAAAATTCTCCCAGATTTAAATTTAAATTAGTCAGATATTCAAAAAATATTTGGATAGATATCAAGTGATTTAATTAAAAAAAAAGAGATGATGAAAATCACTCCACATTTAAATAAGGAAAAAAACAGAAGAACTATTAGGTCAAACAGAACAAGTTGATTAAACTAAACGGTAGTTAAGATTCTCAGGCTTTGCTAATCTCATTTCGGGCATGAACTTGATTAACATAATCTGCAAAATCAAGATTCTGATTCCTTCGTAGAATGTCATGATCGGCATAATTAAAGATAACAAAATCCGGATGGATTAGCTTCTATTTTCTGGACAAGTAAACTGATCAGATCAATTTTCAACTCTTTACAGTATCCAAAACTTTTTGATACAGTAGTGATCAAGTATTGCTATTGCCTAACTGGTATATTACAAGCATTGTATTGATGCAAAAATGAGGAAAAATAATGAGATGGGCAGAAATTTATCAACCTTTTCAGGATTCCTTTATTACTTTGAATCAACTATTTTTGTATTTACACAGATGATCTCCATGACCATATTCTTCCTTCCAGGGAAATGACAATGACAGAAACATCATCATGGTACCGCCTTCTGTCTCCTGGCGGAATGCCAAGCAATTCATGGAAGTCCATACCTGCAATTATCAATCTATATTAGACATGGTGTTGAATAACAATTTACTGTCAGTTCTGTGGATTTCTTGGTAATAGATGTCTGTCTTACAGGCTTTCTTGGCTGCACGAAAAAGGACTTCTTCGATTAGATGCTGCGCAGGATCGCCTTCTGAAAATGCAGCGAGGAACAACTCAACTTCGTTGACGGCTTCTTCGTTGGTGAAGTACTGGTAGAGCCCATCGGATGACAGGATCAAGAACCTGTCTCTTTGGCTTAACCTGTGGTGATAGAGAGACGGTGAACATGTGATGTAAGGGGACGTTCCAATGTAGTCTATTCTGAACATCTCTAAGAGTAAATCATTCCATTTCGGCTGCCATGTCACAAACAATATTCAATGTCAGGAACTTGCTTTGAAATTAGGCATAATGTTCTTCTAATGATTCAAAATCGGTTAGGATCATAAATCCATGGAGACATTATGCACAATTGTTCATAAGTTTCAGGATCAAATGAGAAACAGAAAGAAATCTTGAGATTTGCATTTCAGATCAGGTTAAGTTCTGAGCAATAAATACCTGCTTGAGAAAGCCAACGCCAAAAGCCCGAGTGACCTTCAAATAGCCTTTCACTCTGTCATTCAAAATTGCAAAAGGATCATCTGGATGTTCATTTTTTATTCTTTGAACTTCCTGGAATCAAAAACACATTTCAGTTCATAAATTCAACAAGGAAACGAGACAGAAAGAAAGATATGGATCCATAAATTCACCTTTTCGACGTAAGTGCTGTGATCCTTTGTAAGCTGTATGGAGTGCATGCTTGGTAATCTGTAAAACTCATCAGCTCCAAACACTTCAAGGTCTCTCAACCTTTCCTCACTGATTATCTCCAAATCCTGATTTGCCTTCCCTAATCCGAGATTGGTTCTGCGATTCTGAGCTAATACAGCTCGACTGTCCCCAACATTCATCAAATAAACATCTTCTCCTTTCATCAACATTACTAAAACACAAGAACCCATCAAAGCCAGTTCCGGATTCTCCGGTGCCATCTT